>JAGXJF010001214.1:0-83432 GCA_019208055.1 Stipa capillata | reverse complement strand
CGCGACAGTACATAGACAGAACGGTGTCTCGCGACTCTCCTGAGATGTCTGCTCGTCCTCTCTTCTCCATTCCAACTCTTTGCACGCATACCCACCGGTGTCGAGCCTGTGGGGGTGAACGTTGCATGGCTGCCACGCGTTGTTTGCCTGACTCCACTGCACAAATTCCTCCAACATGCACCTGTCCACAAATTCTGCCCATTGATCCTCCAAATACCCATAAGTATTCGGGTCCTGCCTATAGGGCATAAGATCGTTCTTCACGTACGTGTTGTAAAGCTCGCTCTTGAAGGTCTTCCACACCTTGCCCATCTTGGCTTTTGCCACTCTTTCCACAGCCTTCTCGGTACCTTTGGGGAAGTCAAATTGTGCTTTGATGGTGTCCCACAGGAACTCTTTCTCGGTATTCGGCACTGACGGCCAGCTGGCGTATGTTATCCAGACCTTTGTCCTCGCAAGTGAAGCGCACGCTCTACGGAATGCCGCCTGAGCCTGCAAAGGCAATGTGGGCACACTCTCATCACTGACATGCGTTATCATGTAGTGACCCTTGGGCATTTGATTTTTGCCTCGGCCACCTCGCTTTTGCTTCTGCCCATCCGTTTCGGTTTGCTCATGAGACGAGGCTTCTGCATGTTGTTCAGGCAACGGTTGAGCTGGTTGAGGAGACAAGTCCAGCTCATCTTGTCGAGGAGAAGAGGCCGGAGGCACTTCACGTTCATCTCCGGACGCCATCTTATAAGTTTATTCACTATGAAAGCACATAAATCCAAAACTATCAAAATTCATGCAACATCTGTGCTTGTAAGAATATATGTTCTTCAATTGCTAAGCTGATATACATGTTGTCGGCGTAGAGACGCCTCTAGCGGTGGTCCGGAGGGACCCCCTTTTGAGTTCGGCCCAGGGGAGTATTGAGTTTCTTACGAGCCTTGGGGTGGATTAGAGTTTAGCGAATAAACCCGGTGGCTAAGAATGAATTGACGCAAGTATTTCCCCAGGTTCAGGCCGCCCCGGAAGGCGTAATACCCTACGTCCTGCTTGTTTTTTGTATATATGGGTGTATATGGCAAGTACGATGAGTTACAGAGGTGCGCACTGTTCTTCTTCTAGCTCTGGCCCGGAGGAAGAACGGTGCTTCTTCGATAAGGAGTAAACTTAGAGAGATCTAACCTAGGAAAAAATGAGCCAACCCTTTGCATGGACCAGGCTCTCCCCTTATATACTCGGGGGAATACCACATAGGTCGGCAAAGGAGAACATGAGCTGTACTTGTGCCGTAGACGACGTGGGCGCTACTGGAAGCGCCCACACCTTCATTTAATGCCCACTTGAGACTTTCGGCCGGGCCGTCGCCTCGCGGCGTGTCGGAGCAGGGGCTCTGACACCTTTGCCTTCGGCGGGCCCCGCGGACGGAGACTTACGGGGTTCCTTCTGACTGGGTTGGTAAGTCGTTCCCTCACGGGCCCCGTGGGTCAGCCTCTCATGCCGCGCAATTGGCCGCGCGGCGGCGTCCCCCATGGGGTGAAAAGGTTGACAGCGACAGGGCGTGCGGGGCGGCGCGCTTGGTCGGTCAAAGAATCGATCAGCCCGGGCCCACCCCTCAGAGAGAGAGAGAGGGATAGCTAACAGAGCTTATCGCCTGCACCAGTGGGACCCGGTCTGATCGTCATCATGCCCTCACAGGGCTTTGGGTTCCCCGTTGAAATGACAGGCGTTAAATGCCTCCGCCAGGGCGGAGGCTTGCTGGAGAAGCTTGGCGCTGGACGACGTGCATGGACGAGGGCCCCACCAGAGGACACGTCATCCCCCGGGCACTCGGCCCCGAGCGACCTCCTTCGCTAGGAGGGGCGCCAGTTGTCTTTTACGCGCCCCTGAGCAACCCCGAGCGCTCAGGGAGCACCCGCTGGGGGGCCGCTCGGGGCGCCTTGAAGGGGGAGCCCGAGGGAGAGCGCTCGGGGGGCGGACCCCGAGCGCTCCCCTGGGCCCCACATCCGCCAAGATGCCGGGCGCTCGGGAGGGGACCCCGAGCGCGCCCTTCGCCTTCTGGGACGCCGAGCGCTCGGGGACGGACCCCGAGTGCTCGCTCAGCGCATGGGCCGTGGATTCCCGGAGGCCCACGATTCCTTCTGGTTTGCGGATGCAGCCTCTGGAGGAGACCCCTGATTCCTTGGGATTGGCCGCGGGCTCCGTACGACGATCCGGGTGGGGCCCAAGGCCCCAGCGACCGGAGCGCCACGCGTCACCCTCTGCGGTATCTGGTTGGCCTCCGCCGGCGGTTAGGGGTACCCTGGGCCCCATTCCGCCTACAGTAGCCCCCGGCCTTATCTCACCAGCAACGGCCCGAAGGGCTGCGACTGGGGATAAGGCCTTTCCTTCTTGGGCCAAGCAAAAGATGCCGGCCCATACTGATGCGCCCTGCGGAGGGGCGCTTTTATCGTGCCGCGCGCAGCAGCAGGAGCGACGCCCAATCCGCACGCGCCACCTGGCCACGGCGCTTCGGGTTGCGCCCGCGCGGGAAAAGCGCGCTGCTCCGGACGGTTGCGTGCCCCCGGATTTCGCGCGACTGCGAATTCACTGCCAACGGCAGTAGATTGACAGCCCATCATTGTTTTTGGAAACCGTCTCGCGGTCGATCTTCTGCGGTTTTCTTTTTTGAAAAGAAAACTACTTCTCAGTATTGAACTTTTCGCCTCCTCGCGCAAGCGCTCTGTCTCCCAAAGCACTTGCGCTTTCTTCGTCTTCTTCCTCTCGCCGCCGCCATTTTCGCCTCCCGAAAGCCTTCTCCGCCACCAAAACGCCACCAAAATGACTCGCCGCAAGACCCGGCAGAGCGGCTCCCCGACGCCGAGCTCGCCTACTTTGGTAGCAGACAACGCCACCCCTGAGCGCCTTGGTCTCCTCCAAGCGCCGCACGGCCTCCAACATCAGCTCCAGTCGCCGCACGCGCCGTCGGGTGAGTCGTTGGCCTCACTGCCTCGGCAGCGCTCGCGGCATGACCAAGTCAGCCGGTCTAACCACTAAGATTGGGCGGTTAGACCGTTGCCACCAATGACGGTTAGGGATAGTTAGGGTAGTTTTTAGGATTAGTCGTAACTAGAGCTTAATTAATGCAAGCTTGCATCTGGTTAAAACATGTGAATGAATCAATGTTCAACCATGATCTGTCGGATAAGCACACATCCGTTTAAAGAACAGTATTTAATCATAAAACTTGCTGCTGTTGACTTAATACGATTAGCAGAACTAAAACCAAGATTTTCTCTTCTATCCGGTTAAAGCTTTACTGCCGAGATCAATCAGCGCACTAGTTACCTTTTCTGTCTGATTAATACATGTTGGACCATTTTTTAGCACAATTAATGCCACTGCCAGGACATGCATCGAGTAAAGGTCCGAACAATTGGTGTTAGAAGAGCTTAGCTTTTAATCAACATAGTAATGACAAGAGGTCATGGTTAAGACATGTCCTAATAATCATTCTTTAGCTTACTCAATGCATCAAGGACACTCAAGGAACACGGTAATGAAGCTAAGTTTTGTAAAAGTTACTGTACGGTTGTATGTATGGCTCTAGGGCATAAGGAACCCTGTCATAAACTTTTATTTATATGGAGCAATTAACCTGTAGTGAGAATGACAAGGAGGACCCACATGTCATATTCACTAGCTATACTACATCTGAGAATAAAAATATTTGAAGTATTTAATCTGATAATTCTTTACTAAAAAGAAGGCAGGAAATGCTAAATTTGATCAAACTTTAAGAATTCGTAGAAAGTCCATACAACCTCCAAATGAAGTGATTATTTTTGGTAAATAGTTGTAGAATTTTATGATGCTACTGTTTTTCATGATATTGTAGTAGAAAATTTCAAAAATACCTAATTCGCCCCTTTATGCTTAATGCTCAAACATGAACGCTAGAGAATCTAGCTTAACAGTCAAAATTAAAAAAGCTTGGTATCACAATTCGCATAAAAATTAGTATGAAAACATATTATCATGTTCTAACATACCCCCTGTTATGTATAATTCTGAAAATTACAAAATTATTCTCAAATTTGATCGTTGGAACTTTGAAATCACTATAACTTGAGTTGTAGAAGTCCAAATCAACTTATTCAAATCGTGTTAGCTTCGTAATAACATTTACTACATATTAAGATGAATTTCATCCATAATTTCATATATTGTCTTGTTGGTATTGATTGCATTCCCCTTTTTGCCATTTTCTGGCTTTTTCGGTGTTCTTATCGGTAGAACCGGGCAACCAGGAGTATCACGAAGGTGAACCTCAGTATAACCAAGGTTCCGACCAGCAAGGCAAGCTTTGCAAAAGCTTGCTAAGATTCCTAACTGCTTAAGTTTTGGTTTTGAATAAGTGTTTTGTTTGTTGCTCATTACTTCCTGCTCATGATTTTGTTGTTGGTCTCATTAGCATGAGTAGGGTGTTATGATTTAGGTCTTGTGGTCGAGTCAAACTCAGAAAGTTAGGATGGTGTGTCATGGATGAGTCGAGGGTCGAGATAATATGCACCCTAGTCATCCTCCAGTCGATTCCTGCAGGGTCGAAGGCGAGGTGGCATATGTACTCTAGTCTTACCCCCAGTCAATTCCAAGTGTGACACTACCTTATGGCCATGGTTATTTCTTGATTTGAAGGTCGAGATAGATGTCCTACTCCAGTCACCCTCTAGTCGAATCAGACTATAGTTCTGTCAATTGGCTAGGTCTCAGTTGACTAGCTAAATGTTGGTTTCAAGTCTTACTTGACTTGTGGTGATTATTGTGGATGATACATGGATGGTTCATTTATTCTTGCTGATCTGAGATGATTGGTTTATCATGCTCATGAACTACTATTATTCTACTTATTCATGTTCATGCCATGATTGATATGTAATGATTCCATGATTACTTGTTATGTTAAAGCTTGTTCTTTTCCATGCTTAAGTATGTTGGGATGAGCCTACAAAGCATCTTGCCAGTATGAAAGTATTGAAGGAATTCGATTCCTAATTGTTGCAGATGATCCTAGCATAGGAGAGTACATTGACGATGAAAATGCTCCTTTAGATGTTTAGCTTGTTTTGGTTTCTACCCTAGGTCATGTAGGGGCTATGGGCACACTTTTGGAGATGGTCATGTTAACTATCTTAGATGTTTTAATGTGGTTTCCGCTGCTGCCCGACATTTATTTTGTTTGTGATCAATCTTCGAGTCGATTTGGATGTAAGATAAGTACTGCCCCAAGTATGTGATGTGATATATGTATCTGGTACTCCCTCTTTTTAGTGTTTTGTTGTGATATACAAGATATTCGATGGCTGCCCATACACCATGCGTGTATGGTTTTGAAGTGTATGGATTAGCCGTGAAGAGTTACAGTTGTTCTTTCTTTCACTAAGTGTGATAGGTATTGGTTGAGTGACCCGCTAGCTGAGATGTTATGCCAGCCAGGCAGGGTGTGGGTGATGGTACCGGGCCCTCGGGTGACTCATTGACCTCAAGGTCAGGTTAGGGTGAGGGTATCATCGCCGGGCTCCTCTAGTCTTGTTGTGCTCAGTGGATTTGAGAATGACTTTAAAATCTTCATAAGACATTGGAATGGTATGTGGTTTATGGACCTTTGTTCGCTTCTGGCTGGCTTGACCAACGGTGAAGGCATACGGCTCTGGTAATCATATGGTGTATTGGTCAGGTGTCAGGCTACACAATTTCGGTCTGCGCCGTGTGCCCGTTGGGTAGCCGGTCAATCTTTGGCGATAAGTGTTTCCTTAACTCATATATAATTCCGGGGCCCTAACAGCTTGGTATCAAAGCCGAACTGACCGTAGGGCAAACCTTGCAGGTGGACATTAGTCTTAGGACTCAATGTCTCCAAGAAAAAAATTTGTAAAAATTAAAAAACTATGTGCAAAAACTATAAGTAGATTGCACCTTTATTTCTTATCTCCATCTGACTTAGATATGAAATTGCTCCCCTAATTCTTTTGTTTCGATTATGGTGGCTGATCTTCCCTTATTCTTGTATGTGAAATATAATCCATGAAAAGCAATGCTCATGGAAGTCTTCGTCTTGAGCACATCAATAAGAAACAAGATCATGAGACTCTTAAGACCTCTCGTGACATTCTGAAGGGCAAACACCTCTCACTCCTTGTCTTTGTACCTCCCGATTGCCACTATCACTACCCCCTCAACACTCTTAGTCTCACATTTAGGTTTTATTAGACATCATGTCAACTTACCACCAATAATGGAGCAATACATCATCCTACTCATACTAGTGATGAATATCCAATTCGCAAGTAACACAATCATTTCACAAACAACCAAGCATAATCAATAAAACAATAATATAGTGTGTATGGCAATGTCAACAAGCTCTACTTGCCTAGGGTAAGGTGTTCCTGTTCTTGCTGGAAATCAGATAATGATGGATCAAAACCCGCGTCGCCGGATTCTACCAATTTGTGAAAACAACGTCGAGAAGAGAGAAATGATAAAATTAATAAAAACTTATGGCGCAATGGTATAAATGCTATATGAAATACATTTTAGATGATGGATATTTAAATATTAAGAATTTTGCAAACCATGTTTCAAAATTTTTAGATTTCAGAATAAAGGTTATGGATTTCTAACAAATTTAGGATTTTTTAAAGCATTTTATTTGACTACTTTGTCAATCTAAAATTTTTTATGAATAGTAATATGTGTGAAATTGTTTTCAACAGGTAATAAACTTCATGCAAAACGTTTTCATACAAAGTTCATAATTTTTGGATTTAAATGCATTGTTATGATTTTACAAGGTTGGACTTCAAAATCTAGGGTTTGAGAGAAATTTGTAATTTTTGAAAAAAATTTACCACCGAGGCATGAATGAAGCTTATACCATTGAATTCTAAATTTAAAAGATTAATTTTTTTAAAGGAAAAAACTCATTTGGAGTTCATATGAATTTTCTACAATTCTTTCAAATTTAAACACGTTTAATCTCTTTTCTATCTTTTTCTCAGTAAAGAAAATCATAAAATATTTTATGCTTAGATGATATCTAGCCTTAGAGGATGACAAATGAGGGCCACTGGGCAATGTTGACTAGTCAACATGGATTGGTACAATTGATAGTGGGACTCATATGCCATATAATTTTCTTTTACCATTTTAGTTAAATATGAGCCTACGGTTTCATTCACACATGATTTAGATTTTTATTTAAACAATATTTCTGTTGCTCGAGTCAACATGTCATAGAGTAGCTGAGGTATTAATTAACTGGCTAATGATGACTTAACCCTAATTAATTGGTATGACCGTATGGATAGCCAGTCTGACCGTTGTATGGACACCAACCATAATGGTTAGACCGGCCATTACAGCTGTACTGACCGTTCAGTCAGACCGCTCAGTGGCCTGGTCTAACTGGCCGGTATAGCGAGGCTCCAGTGACCAGTGATGGAGCTCCGACTATGGAGCGCGGAGAAAGGCGAGGAGTGGCTAAGCTAAGGAGTAGCTCACCACGGTGCTGGCTTGCTCGGCTAGGGTTTGAGGAAGGCAGTTGGTGCGGTGGTGTGCTCCGGTTGTGGAGGACAGAGGTGGTGGCACCGACGAGCTTCGATAGCGGCGATGCAGGTCCGTTGAGAGCTCAGCGATGCTTGGATGCGGTCGAGGAGGGCTCGCATAAGCTCCGAGGGTCGACGAAGTGGCCTTGGTGCTCGGAGCTCATCAGAAGCTGAGGTGGATGGCCGATGGATCCAACAGATTTGGGAAGAAATGATCCCGTGGCGCAACCCTTGCAGCAGAGGCACAATAGAGGAGTAGGTGAGACTAGGGAGGAGAATGGGGAGCTCTGCGAAGGAGGTTGGGGGTAGGGCTTGTCGCCGAAGAGGAAGGAAGGATCGCCAGGAGCTCGGTCACCGTGCTCAGAGAAGTAGGGAGGGAGAGGGTTTGCAGACGGGGAAGGACGAGGGAGAAAAGGGGGTCGGAGGGGCATGACAAACGGTGTTGACGGTTTCCGCCCAAAAGCGATCCGATGTCTTGTATTCATCCAACATTGTTCTTGCCATTTCTATCAAGGTCCAGTTCTTCCTTTCGGCCACGCCATTTTGTTGAGAGGTGTAGGGTGATGAGAACTCATGCTTGATCCCCTCTTCATCAAGATATTCTTCGACTTGCGTGTTTTTGAACTCCATCCCATTATCACTTCGGATATTCTTGATCTTGAGTTTGACTTGTTTTGAGCACGCTTTGCAAACTTCTTGAACTTCTTTGTCACTCAAGAAAAATACCCAAATATATCTAGAATAATGATCAACAATGACAATACCATATTTATTACCGCCGATGCTAATGTAAGCAACGGGTCTGAAGAGATTCATATGTAAGAGTTGTAATGGTCTTGAAGTAGTCATTATGTTCTTTGCGGGATGATGGGCTCCAACTTGCTTCTTGGCTTGACATGTACTACAAATTCTATTCTTATCAAAAGTGACACCCGTTAGGTTCCTGATGCACTACTGACTCGATGGTCAAGGGTAACTCCAAGACTTGTGAAGGAGAAGTGGGAGTTGAAATACCGTATATGTTTTCTGAAATATTTTGCATCCTCATCGTCTTGACTTGTAAACAAGCGTCGCAACTCTGCAGGGACCTCTGGAATAAAAATTTTGACCTTTCATTTTCTGCAACAGAATGCAGGTCCATCATATTGGAACCTTTTTGCTCCATAATGGGCACAGTCTTTTGCTGGTTTCAGAACATGATGACTGGCTGGTAGGTTTTTGTATATGATGTCATAAGGATCATGCTTCTGGATACTAGGAGCGACATGACCAGTCACTATGTATGATTCGAACTCATCACCTGACCGGACGTGAGTTCAAATAATACCGAGGTACAAAA
The DNA here is from genome assembly GCA_019208055.1 of Stipa capillata. Classification (NCBI taxonomy): domain Eukaryota; kingdom Viridiplantae; phylum Streptophyta; class Magnoliopsida; order Poales; family Poaceae; genus Stipa; species Stipa capillata. Next base: position 74,519 of record JAGXJF010001214.1, on the reverse strand, counting down.
TTAATCATGGTTCACGAAAATGAAATACAAATAATTCATATAAGATTTTACCTTGTCCACTGAATATCCTACTTTCATCATCATCATCATGATGTGTTTGTTCCTCTTCTATGGTGTCCAAGCATTCTATGAGTAAATAATATTGAATCAATTGTCAATGTTGGACTGTATGAAGTCTAGATGAAAATGCAACATGAAAATATGACAATATACCTTCCAATTCAGCAGGTGGTCCATAGGCTCAAAAAGTCCATTTGGATCCCTTTCGTTCTCATTCTCATCTGGAAATATATCAAAATCAACTCGAAAGGTACATAGAAATGCAGACAATGCAATCATACATACAGTACTATATTACAATCGCAAGTTAAAATACCTATAGGGTTATTTTTTGACTCTTCATGTATCGCAGGTGTACTTGGTGACCTGTATGCAGGTCCACCTGAAGCCAGAGCAATGTCAGATTGGTCAGACAATGTTATGGTTTGCTTTATTCCTTTCTTGTACTCCCGGTTCCTATGCAAGAGAATTTCCCTTTGTTCCGCTGTCATTGATGAGTATCTTTCCCTAGCAAGGCGTCGTTTCTTTTCATTAGATGCACTTAGTTGATTGGCCGCCATGGAATATTGTCTATCTGAAACCAATGCATGGACAATTTAAATTTACATGTCAATTTCAAAGAATATTAAGTCACAACATTTACCAAAAATAATTACTAAGCCTATTGTTGCGAGTCATAATTTAGCACCAAGTAATTACTGGTCATTTACCTAAAATTTGAATGGAGCAACTTGAGATTTGAGTGCTTTCAACAGCTCTCGTTTGTCGCTCGTACATATCATTCCTATGCAGCCAATCAATATCGTCGTCTACCGTCATATTTGAGTCACTGCATTGAGTGAATTGTTGTAACAATGATGTCTTTGTTGTATTGTGACTGCCTATAGACACAAAGAATAAATAAAAGTGAGATATGCTGCAATATGTATAATGGACAAAGGCGCAAATAGCAAGTAATATATACCTCCTTCACTTGGTGTGTTTATGAGCTTGGTGACACCAGATTGTCCTGATCCCATTTGACCAGTCTCTAAAGTTGTCGCAGCAATATATGAGATGACAAGTGCCTTGGCATGAATGATATATATATAAAGTAATTACTTATCTTACCAGGTGACACCAGCGGGGTGGATGATCGAGGTTGTTCGACATTCCCACTGAGAGCTGCAACTTTCTTTTGTTGGTGGGATATCCGCTGCTTCTTTAGGTATTCTACTTTCTTGTCATCAGACAGTCGAGCATACCACCCTTGGCCACTTGCTCGTTTACATTTCCCTACATGACGCACCTAGCACACAAGAGGTAGTCATGTTAGTTATCATGATCAGACGATCCTTCAATAAAGCAAGAGTCGAAGTTAATCAATTTACCATTTATTATATGTGTGTTGGTTACATCATTTAAAGGGGTACACTCCACAGACCCCAACAAAGAAGAAGATGATTGAGGTTCTTCGACGTAACTAACATTTAGAGCTGCAGCCTTCTTTTGTTGGCGAGCTATACGCTACTCTTTAGGTATTCCGCTTTGTTCTCATCAGACATTCGGGCATACCAACCTCGACCACTTTGTCGCTTACGTTGTAGATGATCATTAGTCATTGGATTTGCAACCCCATCCGTCATTGTATTTGTTAGGTCTTTAAAGGGGGAACGCTCCCCCGATCTACATGAAGATGGATCTAATTGATTTTTCATCTACGAGGAATATTAGTGAGCAAATGTTAAATTGTCTGAGAATGTTACACCTTTTTAGATACATGAATGAAAAGATTTGTTAGACTTCCATGTGGAGTTCTCTAACTGAAATAATGATCCACAGAGTTCCATGTATATTTGTTAGAGCTCCATATAGAGTTCCTTACAAATTTTACTATCAGCCTATTGTTGCTATATGTGAATACAATAAAAATGAATGCAAAGTCCCAAATCACTCTATGAATGCTAAGTAGCATCACAATGTGACTTTATAAGAAAGAAATAATGCATCATGAGCATCTTTCCATGTGTTAACCCATTGTTTTAGTTCTTCGCTGATATTGTGAAAGCAAAGATAATACGGTACAAGCAAAATTATATCTTCTAGCAAAGCAGTCAGATGGTGGAGTCCACATCTTATTATTAAACGTCTTAATGCATGATACTGATTACCAGGATAACACACAACAGAGGTCCGGACAACATTTTGAATCCTGAAATGACTATATCTTGACCTGCATAGAGTGATGGTTGCCCATTGCCGTGGATGTTGACAAAGTATAAGCATGCAAACTTTGATTGAAATAAACAGTAAGATGCAATCAATTGGACACTCGGTTAATACAATAAAAGTTAGCCGTACAGTTACCTATGAACTTTAAATTTAAATTTAAAATATCGTTTGTTTTATAGTTGGGATCTTAGCTAGCTATGAACTTTGCATTTGTTTTCTCAACAAGTTTGTCTTTGCACAGTTTTGCTTATTATGCAGCTCAGTGCAAACACATATAATAAGCTATATAAAGGAAGAAGAGATCCAATTAGAGCCATCACGAGACCTGAAATATGCTACACACAAAAACTCATGAATACATAGTATAGGTAGCTTAGCAGCAAGACTACCCAGGAAGTTCTTTTATGCTCCTCTCTCACAAAGCTGAAAAGAAAGAATCAACCAAGCAGCTGAATTGCACAGAACTATGGTAACCAGAAGCAGTCCTCAATTGAAATGACTCTTTAGCAACCAAAATTTATTAATAGTTCAATGAAAGCCTTCTTTATACATTATTAAGGTTCGACATTCAATTCTGAAAGAATGCATGACAAAAAAAAAGAATTACTGCTGAAAAAACAGCCACATGCCAATTCTAGAAAATTAGGTGTATGCATACCGAAGAATGGAAGAAGAAAGGCAATGCAAACAGTTCAGGAGATGCACTTCAGTTGTACCTCTTGCTTAGTGAATAAAACAAATCGAATCAATAATCGTATCTTTTTTGTAGATGGAGGTTGACTATCTACATGAAACAGAGGTCAAGTATCAATATAGCATCTCCTGATAGAGCACCAATGGTTATGCATTAACACTAACCAATCTTCAAATGTTAAAACTCATAGCCAACCATACAAGCAAATGTTCTTTCTTGAGAAGCACATGCTATTGATTCTGTCACACTGCTAACAGGGGCAAGCTGGCGGCGGCAGAGGCAGAGCAGCAGGGGCTCGCGATAGGGAAATTGGGGGAAGACGGGGAGGAGCGGAAGCTCGGAGGAGGAGAAAAGGCTTACGGTGCCTAGGGACAGCGATGGGGGCAGCGGGCGAGCAGCCCCTCCGGGGGCGGCAGGGGCGAGCAGCGGCGCCGGGGCAGGGGGCAAGCAGCGGTGCCAGGGTAGGGAGATGGGGGCAGCGGCAAGCGGCGCTGGGGCAGCAGGGGCGAGCGGCGCCGGGGGCGGCAGGGGTGACCGGCGGCTCGGGGGCAGGGGCGATGGGGGCAGCAGCGAGCGACGCCGGGGGTGGCAGGGGCGACCAGCGGCTCGGGGGCAGGGTGACCAGTGGCGCCGGGGGCGGCAGGGGCGACCATCGGCTCGGGGGGATGGGGGCAGCAGCACCGGTGTTGGCAGACGACGAAGGCAGGCGCGAGACGGTTTTGATCGGGGAAGACGGTTTAGGAGGGATTAGGGGAAGTGTCGTGATTTGCTACATCATTAGACAAATGTGAACAGTTAGATCAGTAGGGATTAGTGAAGATGGATGGTAGAGATTGTTTAGATCTGCTAAACTGGTGCTTTTATTAGTAGTGTACAAAAATATTAAATGACAAAAATATTACCAATACAAATAAAATAAGCACAAATATTTATTAAAGAGAGTACAAAAGTAGTACTTTTACTCACCTTAGTAGTGAGGTCGTCGAGGTTCATTCTAGCACCTAGTGAGTCGAGCACTTGTATCTCACATTTTTTGCGTTGACAACTGCTAGATACCAATGACACCGAGTAATGTTAATTGGAATGAAGATCCGAAGCAAAAGTTTTGTAAGTTATAGCCACATAAACATAAACAATGAACTAAATTCATAGGTAGGGAGTTAAGTCTAACCATGCCATGGTCTAGATAAAATATTCACCCTTTTTACGATGTGCTTATGATCTACTGGGCTTATCTCAACATCACCGTCTCGCTTTATTAGGGTAGAAATTAATGTATTTTCTAGATATATCTTTCCACCTGCCCTATACTATAAATATTCTTGAATGGCAGGTGTCCATGGTTTTAGTTGATTGGACCCAATAGAAGGCTGAAGAACTAAACCAATATCCCCAAATAGGTTAGTGATTAAATATATAGTGAGTAATTATATAATGAGCCGACGATCATTGTACCTGGAAATTGAATTATGCAATTTCAGCTTTCAAGATTGTTGATGTTGCTTTCTTGGTAATGAACTCCTCCAGATGGTGGTGTTAGTCCCCCTAAGGTGCATGAAAAACTAGCAAAAGGCGTTTCTTCGTGATGAGCATAAGTTCCATTGTAAGCTCTCTTTCATACATGAAAGTTTGGCAGTTGATATGTATCATTTTTTCGGAGCCAATCAGAATCATCGGCAAGATTTAAATTTTCCTTCTTGCATGCGGTGGCTGGCTATGGAGGTGATATATTTGAGGTACCATATGCAGGAGCACAAGATTGCGGAAGAACTATGGGCATGACTGCAGACACAATAATGCATAAGTTAAATACTACATCTCCATTTATCATGGTGTTTGATGTGCAAATATAGACACCTTTTGCAAATGGTGTGCGTAGTAGTTCTGTGATCGTGGATTATCCTGAACCCAGTCGATTGTTTTCAAAACAAGTTGCAAAAAGAGATCATGTGAACGGTGCAAGCTTATGGTTGTCACAAATGAACCATTTTTCATACCAGGGGATATGGAAATCGATGTGGATACGGACGTCGGCGTTGACAATGGAGCTGTAGCTTTTTTTTGCTGACGGGTTGCCGTAGCTTTTTAAAATTCAGCTTTCTTCTTGCTAGACATTTACGCATACCAGTCCCTATCCCTCTGCTCTTTCATTCTTTCGGATCTACGGTTGGTGCTGTCGATGTTCCTGATCGAACCACATTGTCAATGCTAATGCAATCTTAAAAAGGATACCACATATTGAGCCCCATTGGTCATCATTTTGTATAATCAAGTTGATCAACATTATCTGGTCTGCTTGTGTTGGTTACATCTTCAAACGGAGAGCCACCCCAGTTTGCTTTGCAGATACCATGTGCAAGGTAGCTAGGTAGTGACTGACCTCCTCGAACTCTGATTCCTTGATCCTCCACAGTTGGAAAATTGCCAAAGAAACAACAATGTTGATTGTGAGGCAGCAAGGACTTATTGTGATCATAGATTTCAGTAGGAGATCAAGTGAAAATTGACAACTATGCATAATAGACAATAGTACGGATGTATAATTCATTTAGAGGCAAGATGAGATAAGTTACTTAGCTGAAAATAAATCCTGCATCTTCCTAACTTTGGTAGTACTTGGTAGTGACTACCGAGTACTTCAGAATTTACACCCAGTGAGTGTGTACACAAACATATTTTCCCAAGCATTTGTTTTCAATTGCACATGCATAAACAATTGCGCAGCCAACTAGCCAATAGCCAACTAAGATAAATATAAGACGATCCATAACATATGTTGAGGCAAAAACAATCGAAGATCTATTTATATGTCTTCAGTATTAAATGTGTTAATCTTGAGCTATCTTAGTCTGAGGTCATATTCTACTGCATGCTGATAGCCAAAATAGAGTGGTTATAGTGGTATTATCAAGATTAACTTGTTTATACTTCCATTCCCTATGAATTGCTATAGTTATCGACTAAATTTTCTTCACCCTGTCATTTGCACCTTGTTTTTTCATTCTAGTCTCATATTTTCTGCAAATGTTGCCAACTCTGTACCTTTTATAAACTGATTTAAATGTAGTACTTTAATTGATTTCTTCATGAAAAATTTATATTCTTGTACATATTTGAATTAAATTTATTTGATGGTGAACCAGAAAATAAGTGATCCAAAATGTTCAACTTGCCCCTGAAGTTGTATACCATATTGTTACTTTTCAAAATGAAACTTGTGTACCATATCATTTTTTCTTAGTATGTGATAGTGGCAACAGGCAAATGTAATTAGATGAGTTGGTAATGTCTCTCCTATCCTTCTGTTGATACAACGTCTACAGGTAATGAGCAAGGCGACACACTTTAGATGATGAGCAAGGCGACACATTTCTTGACGATCTCTTGTTCTAAATACTACAACAAATTATATAGAAAAAATCAATCAATCAAGAAGAGCAAGAGAAATCACCTCCAATGCCTAGGAACCAATCTTGAATAGCTGTGCTCCATCAAACCCTAGGATTTCTGCTTGCATCCTTTCGCATGAAATCCTTCCCATTGAAACATTTCTGAAAACACATGAGTTTTTTTATTTTTGTGGTACTTTTACTATGTATACAAATAAAGATATAAGTATGCAGTCTAGTAATTTATTAAATAATCTAGAAAATTATTAAATTATATAATCAAAATATGATAAAAAGACACAATTAAACTTAGAATAATGTGATGAATTTTTAAGATGGTCGTGTATTGAGTGTGTCGCTATAATATGGATAATGAAACCTTTATGATAAAGACCAAATATGTCATAATGCATGAGATGTAAAGTATCATGATAATTCACAACATCGAAACAAAAAAAACATATACGTGCAAAACATAAAATCAAACTACAATGTTATTCCCATCATGTCAGGTATGGAGAGGAACAGTCTCAACAATGTATCATCACCCACGTGAACTCCTATCAATACTTGTCACAGCACTGTAATAATCCCTTCCAACAGACCCACCTCCTCCTCCTTGAACTTTACATGTTCATCAATCGCAAGCCCTGCATAGTGGGCGGATGGGAGGAAGGAACAAAGAAATTTAGCTAAATAGTGATGCCATCTACATATGTATAAAACACTTTGAAATAGGTATGTAAATTATTCAGCTGGTAGGGATTGAAACTTGATCCACGTTGCTATAAAAAGTAATAACATATTTTTGGTCCCAAAGGACATGCTCGTGTCGCTCTCCCGGGTGGCTCGGGCGAAAAATCCTAGCTGCCGCCGTTGGCCCTCCAACCCCTATCTCCCTCCTCGCCGCCGCCGCCGGACTAAGCCTGTGCAGCAGACGGCGGGGCGGGGCCTCTTTGGTTGGGTGCGGCGCACGTTTTGGCACTGGCGAGCCCACACTTGGTCAGGTGCATGGAGGAATGATGTAGCGGCAGGGGTTTCGGCAAATGGTGGTGGCGGCGGTGGCTGGCCAGACAACTGCCACGGCGGCAGCTTTGAGCGCGAGGAAGAAGGCAGCTGCCCGCGTGTGTGTGGAGGAGTTCGGCGGCCTTCCGCGGGTATGTAGCAGGGAGTGGCACGCTGCGGTCGAGGGGGCAGCCACTTGTGGGTGTGTAGCGGGGAGCGGTGGCTCACCGGACTTGGCTCACGGCTGGACTACCCTCGGGGCGAGCCTAGCAGCTAGGCGCTGGTGGCCGCCCGCCTAGATCTGGGTTGGCCGGCAGTGTGGCGTTGCGGGCAGGGATGGCACCTTGCGGGAGGAGGCATTGCAGGAAGGGATAGTGGAGGCCCGTAGGACAGCGAAGCTGGGCTAGATCCGACAGCCCCTAGCCTGGCTTGGTGCAAGGTGGCGCCACAGAGGTATATCTTCTCCCCTGGGGCGGGGATGATGCCGGCTGGTCCTTGGCTGTAGTGGCTGGCGGGCTAGTCTCTAGGCTGTGGTGAAGGACGATTTGAGCAAGCGGTAGCTCTCAGGCGGGGCTGCAAAGATGCGGTGGCCCGGTGATAACTGCAGTAGTCTGGCGGCCACCCTATGGCAATGCGCGCGTGAGAAGGCATGGCGGTGAGCTTGGGAAGGCCGACCATTGAGGGGGTTGGTAGAGGCTTGATGAGGACATTTCTAACACCGATACAATCATATTTTATAATTATAGGGTCCAGTGACACAAGTTTGAGCATGCCAACTTAATTGTCAGGTAAATTTGTTTCTTGGATCTCCATCGTTTTCTATAAACTCCATGTACTATCTAAACAAGATGATGTTATATTACTCAGGAACATGGAATCAAGTGAGGAGAAGGATGACAATGCTACAAGGCACAAGATGGGAGATGATGAATTGCTGTCAAGCTATTTCTAGACTTTGAAACCATCATGATGGAGTATGAAGACTTGGCGAAATATACAAGCTTATACTTTGTATTTTTCTCCCATAATTAGCACATGGTGCTGTACCACCTCAAATTTGGGCCAGATTCGGATTTAGTAAAGATAGGCAACTTTTAGAGTCCGTATTCAAGGGGGAATTATGTTTTAGAGGCTATTTCTGATCCCTACCTTAGGGACCACGAAAATCCTCTCAACCCCTCTTTAAAAACACCTCATAGGCCTCTTATAGGACTCGGGTTTCATTGAGTTATTTAGTTAATATTACAACTTCGCATCTACTAGTCGTGTAGGACTATCGCCTTGTTTAGATCACTCGTGGAATCCTAAATTCGTTCTTCTAGCTTTTGTGCTAGCTTAATACTCACAATTTCAGATTGTAACTTATCACAATTCTTGCTAGTTCTTTGGTGACTTGTAGGAACTTGAACCTCGTTGTTCAAATTAATTGCTCCTACGGCAAGGTCAATAACCAACAGAGATTGGTTTAACGATTGCTAAGATGTATCCTCGCAGACGGTATAGTCGAATCGTCAAGGTCAACCTCTACCAAATCGATAGCTACCATCATCTCATTGAAAAATCAGGCCACCGTCTCATCAAGTGGTATCAAAACTCAAGTTGATCGATGAGGGTTTACTGTTTCTCGTAGATTAGATATGTTCATCCTATTGTTCAGAAAAAGCCAAAAAATAGTAGATTAGATTCATTTTCCCTATCCAAACCAATCTATGCCTTCGCATCTTTCATTCATTAATTTTGCATCGTTGAATTTGTGTTGCATTGTCGTGTCACGTTGCTGGTCATAGTTTAGAATTGGTGTCTTGTTAATTGTGTCTTGCATCTTGTTGCCATCTTATGTTGTTAGATTGGTTTCGGAAGAACTAGAGATCATATCTGCTATGGAAAGAGTCTAGGGCAAACACAAATCCTACTACTTTTGGACTCCAGAATTCAAAGTATTCGGTTTGGGCTCAAACCCTGTCATTTGGGAGATAAATATGTGTTGATCTTGGCCCAAAAGTTTTAACTCTTTCCGTGCATCCAAACTCCTTGCAAACACCGCCAGATTTCTGCCGTGGGAAGAGGAACAGCTGAATTCAGGCTCCAACAATTCTGGAAGTTCCGACACTCCCGGAGGCTCCGATGTTTCCTCCAACTTCAAACTTGTGCGGGACCTGAAGCTGATTTCAGCCCCTCGGAGTTCAATCTCGGAGGCTCCGAGGACGTTTGCATTTTCTAGAAGCTGATCTCAGCCCCTTCGAGTTCAATACCGGAGGCTTCAAGGATGTTTGCACTTGTTTAAAAGCTGAACTCGGCCCCTCGGAGTTCAATCCCGGAGGCTCCGAGGAGGACTGCGCATTTCCAGAAGCTAATCTTGGTATCTCTGACTTTGATCCTGGAGGTTCCGAGGACATCTACGTGACTCCAGAAGTTAACCTCGGTACCTCCGACTTCTCCGGAGGCTCCGAGGACATCTGCATGATTCCAAAAGTTAATCTTGGTACCTCCGATTTCAATCCCGGAGGCTCTGACTTCAGTACCGTGTGTGAGTCCAGATCAAATCCTAGATTGAGTGATTTCAGTAAAGCATCCATAACCTTCGCATACAAAGTCCGTTTTGGCTCCACGACCACTCAAATTAAAGCTAATGACGAGGTGCATCTGAAGGAAATACTATTTTTTACACTAGTACCCATCTTGGTCATCAAAATTCGACTTCTAAATTTGAATTTTTCGCTTCAAAAGTTTTCTTGGAGTTTTTTGTGATTTGCAGAGATCATATCTCCTTCGCTCGGCCTCCAATTTGGTTGATTCTTGTTTCTCTGGATAATTTGAGTCAAGAACTTGCTTCCTACCTTGATCTCATGTCATTTTGAGCACTTTGGTCAAGGTGACTTTTTCAGAATCTTCGATTTTGGGCCAGGATTTCCACTAGTCATTTTTCCGACCTTCTTGGAATTGGCTCAAAAATTTTGGAGACATAGAGTTTGGCCTCCTGCTCACAGCCGTGAAAACTATTAGAGTTGTGAAACTCCCTCTACAGCGCTACCAATTTCCTGCCATGGCAAGGAAATCTGTTGTTTTTGCTGTCGTGGCAGAAGCGCATCAGGCTTCTTTTGTTTTACCTCTGTTGTGGCAAGACTTGTGCTATTTTTGCTGCCACCGCACCTGCGGTGACTGCTTTTCTGATTGAGTGGATTTCTGAGAGAAAAAAAGAAAAAAAGAAAAAGAAACAAAAAATCTCAGAGATCTTTTGCCACTTATTTTTTTGTTTTTGCAGCTTCTCAGTACCTTTCTTTTGTACTTCCACTATTGCCTTTGAGCTTCACTTATATTTTGCAGGGCATTGATCAGCCTTTCATTGGTCTAGGCTAGGATTCAGAAACAGTGATTAGTACTTTGAATATTTATTCAACTTGCATTTGCTGCATTGATTGTTGTTATTCCTTGCTACCATACTAAAGCCAACCAAGCTCCACCTTCCTATATTATACTTTGTTCGGTCATCTTGGTTATATCAATCTTTTGATCATCTTTGACGCCGCCGAAAGGCCGAAAATCACTGCAGCACGGTAAGAACTAGTGAGAGCTTGGTATTTGCTATAGAATTGTCGAGAGCCTTTCCACCACTTCACCACACCCACATTCCAGTAGTGATAGGAATATAAATCTGTGATTTAGTTCCATTTGCTAGCCATGGCAGGTCACGATGATGCTATTAAGGGCCTCACGGATGATCTCTACAGGACCAATGAACGAATGCGAATGCAGGAAAACCGCCTCAAAGCTATTGAGGATGGATAAGCGACCACTAACACTAACATTGCTACTATATTGGCTCACCTTGATAATCTTGCAGGTTCTTCCATACATGCACCTTGTCTTCCAAACAATAATGGAGTACCACGTGTACAATGGGTTCCTTTAGTTGCGACCAACAACGCCGATGCCTCCATTCAGTGACCAGTAGCATCCGCTGGATCAGGAGCCGACGCATGCCATGGGCAAGGAGGGAGACGCAGACGACTACAATGCTAATTCTGAGGATGAGGATGACGTCAACCACAACAATAGCTACGATCATCGTCGACTACGCTATAATATGCAAGGTATACAATGTTATGCACCAGGGCCACGGCGAGATCTTGATAGAGATGACGCATTCTCTAAGGAAAAATTCACTATGCCCCTTTATGAAGGTAAATATGATCCAGATGCCTACTTTACATGAGAGTTACTAGTTGATCAGAAATTTGCATGCCATGATTTTTCGAAGGATAAACGTGTTAGGGCTGCTACTAGTGAATTTTCTGATTTTGCTTCTATTTGGTGGAAAGAATACCGTAGAATACATCCACATAATATTTCAACCACTTGGGAAGCATTAAAACAAATGATGAGACATAGATTTGTTCCCTCGTACTATGCTAGAGCTTTATGGAATAAATTGCAGCGCTTAACTCAAGGAAATAGATCTGTAGAAGACTATTATCAAGAATTGCAAATTAGAATGCTACACTGTGGTTTAGTTGAGAATGAGAAAACTTCTATGGCTAGGTTTATGGGTGAATTAAATGGAGAAATTATTGATATTCTTGCTTATAAGGACTATAACTCTATGACTCATTTATTCCACCTTGCTATACATGCTGAACGTGAAGTGTAGGCACGCTCGATACCACGTGCTAACTTTTCTACGGGTCATGGCTCCACATGGGCACCATGCACACCCGCTGCCCCGCCCACTCGTACCACTACAGTGACACCTTTGACCTTCATATCAGCTCCAGCTCCTGCTCCATCCAATTTAGCATCTCGTACTATGGCACCGACAAAAAATGCTTCAACTCCTATTAAAAGTTCGTCGTCGGTAGCCTCCACTAGGAGTACAAAGGACATTCAGTGCCACCGCCGTAAGGGCTTTTCCCATATCATGAAGGATTGTCCTAACAAGCACGTATTGCTCATTCGTGAAGATGGCGAGCACGACTCCGTGAGTGATCCAGATGAGGAGACATATGCTTTGCTAGCTGAACATGAACAAGGCGATACCAAGACTGATCAAGACAAAGAGCATATGACCATTGAAGATGCCGACTGATACATGAGTATTATAGCATATTGTGTGCTTGGTGCTCAAATCGTCCGAGACAAGAAGAATCAGCGCCACAACCTTTTCCACATTAAAGGTGTCGTCAAGGCCGTGCGGTTTCGCATAATCATTGATGGAGGAAGTTGCAATAACTTAGCGAGAGTTTACATGGTGGAGAAGCTTACTCTACTTGCACAGCCACATCCACATCCTTATTATATTCAATGGTTCAATGATGGCGGCAAAGTAAAGGTAACACGCACAGTGAAAGTTCAGTTTTCTTTAGGTTCATACCATGATACTGTTGACTGTGATATTGTGCCTATGCAAGCTTGTTCCATGTTATTAGGTCAACCATGGCAATATGATAAACATTGTATACATGATGGTCGAATTAATCAATTTACTCTCACACATAAAGAAAAGTAAATAGTTCTACACCCTATGTCCCCTGAGCAAATTTTGCAAGATGATCTTGCTAGAGCTAGCAAAAATAAAAATAGAGAGCATGTTAAATGTGAAAAATCCGCAAGTACTTCATGAGTTAGAGTAATTAATAAGTTGAACAGATCTGTTCCTAGCTCATCTAAGGAAATAAATTGAAAGGAGCTGCATGCTTAAATACATGTGCTGAAATTTCAGAATTGGATGCTAGTACTAATGCATGCTATGGGCTGATTTGCAAAGAAGCTTTATTTTCATTTGAGGATATGCCTCCTTCTTTGCCTCCTGTTGTTTGCTAACCTTTTGTAGAAATACATCGATGTGTTCTCCAAAGAGATACCGTTGGGGCTGTCACCTATGAGAGGCATTGAACACCAAATTGACTTGATTTTTGGTGCCTTGCTGCCCAACTACGCACCGTATTGTACAAATCTTGAGGAGACCAAGGAGATTTAGCGACAAGTTCAAGAACTTCTCGATAAAGTTTATGTTCACGAATCCCTTAGTCCTTGTGTTGTTCCTGGTATTCTTGTTCCTAAGAAAGACAGTACTTGGCGTATGTGTGTAGACTGTAGAGCTATTAATAATATTACGATTCACTATCGTCATCCCATTCCTAGGTTAGATGACATGCTTGGTGAACTTAATGGCTTAGTTGTGTTCTCTAAAGTAGACTTACGAAGCGGCTACCATCAAACTCGTTGAAATCGGGTGATGAATGGAAAACAGTTTTTAAAAACTAAATCCAGTTTATATGAATGATTAATTATGCCTTTTGGCTTGACTAATACACCTAGCACTTTCATGAGATTAATGAATAAAGTTTTGCGAGCTTTCGTAGGACGATTTGTGGTAGTATACTTTGATGATATTTTAATTTATAACAAGTCGTTAGAGGAGTACCTAAACCATTTATGTGTTGTTTCTTATGCTCTACGTGATGCATGTTTATTTGGTAACATCGAGAAGTACAACTTTTGCATGGGTCGAGTCTTTTTTTTTGCTATGTTGTGACCCCACAGGGAATTAAAGTTGCCAAGCCAAGGTACCCGCAGGGAATTAAAGTTGCCAAGCCAAGGTAAAGGCAATACAGAGTTGGCTGAGACTCCCAAAATGATCACAGAAGCACGGAGTTTTCTCGGACTTGCTGGTTTCTATCAGCGGTTTGTGAAGGATTTCAGCACCATCGCATTGCCGCTCAATGAGCTTACAAAGAAGGGCGTACCTTTTGTTTGGAGCAATGCACAAGAAAATGCCGTCGTGATATTAAAAGATGAGTTAACACACGCCCTCTTGCTGCAACTTCCTGATTTTAATAAGATGTTCGAGTTTGAATGTGATGCTAGTGGCATAGGGCTTGGTGATGTCTTATTACAAAAAGGCAAACATGTAGCTTACTTTAGTGAAAAACTCAGTGGACCTAGTCTGAATTATTCAACTTATGATAAAAAACTTTATGCTCTAGTTCAAACTTTAGAAACATGGCAATATTATTTATGGGCCAAGAAGTTTATTATACATTTTGATCATGAATCTTTGAAACATATTAGAAATCAAGCTAATTGAACCGTAGACATACTAAGTGAGTTGAGGTCATTGAGTCTTTTCCTTATGTTATCAGACACAAAAAAGGTAGTGCGTGGATGCTTGGGGAGGCGTCCTCGAGTCTTGGTGGATGCTGGTATTGTGGCTCGTGTGGCAACGAAGATGGTGGCAAGCTGAGCTTGGGCGTTGCGCGGGATCAGCCGTAGATGGTCTTCTGACGTCGACAGTTTGCTGTGTTGGCAGGGTTACTCTGTGCACTTTTCCCACCTGATGGCGGTGAAATCGGAGCTGTAGCGTCATGGGTCAACATGGCGGCGACGATGGCATGCGATGGGTGGCTTCGGTGGGCTACATTTTTCCTGTTGTCGCGGTGGGCTGCTGGGGTGAGGCTTGCAACTTCCCATGTGAGGCTCGTCACCAAATTAGAGCTGGCTTGTGCTTGATGCGAAGGCTGACTGTTTGGCATGGGCCAGCATGTTCTTTGTGCGATTGTTGGGGTGTTTCGTTGCTTCGATGTCTTCCGTGGCGTAGTTGGAGTCGTTGGATTGCAAGGCGATGAATGATGATGATGACACTGTGGGTGGCTTTGTTTGTTATTTTTACTCAGCGGTTGTGTCGAGTTATGTTGGTGGCCAGGTCGGTCCAGATGCCCTAGGTCTTTGGCTGTAAGCATGTAATCTCGGTTTTTGTTTAATTTTTCTTAATTAACTGAATAATTCCCTTCTACTTAATTAATAGAGGCATGAAAACCTCCGGTCCAAATTTTTGACCGTGGCTTAAAGAAAAGTAATAACATATTTCGAAGTTATTAAGAGAGCGAGAACAAAAACAAAGATCAAATTATTAAGAGAACAAGAACAAAGAACAAGAACGCTGCCAGGCATAAGTGGTTGTGATCGTATACGTAGGAAATGCTATATTACATGGATATGTAAAATTTTGTGTAAAAACAAGAGATATAGATGACTAGTGCGACCACTATTCATTATTTCTTGTTTTCATTTTTGTAAGACATAAATGGACATACTTTTGCACGAAAGTTGTCCATATATTGTCACATGCTCTATATTATCTATTCATATTTTTATGGTTTTTAAAAACTTAAAATTATGTCAACTAATATAGAAGATGAAATATAGATGTACTGTTGGAATAATTTAAAGAAAAAATTATTTTGAGAAACTTTTGTATAAAATATAGAAGGTTAAATATGGAGCCTCCGCTAGATATGCTCTTAGATATATTGATGCCAAATCCGGAAACGCGTTACGGGCTTAGGCCTTGTAGCACCTAAAGTAGCCTATGTCTATGTCAAGCCCATCAGGGCCCATCAACTGATGCAAACTTCTCGTCCTCCCCAAACAGGACGACCAGCCCTGGCGGCGGTGTCTAGGGAGGGAATAATGGAGGGGAGACAAGAGGAGAAGACGGGCGGCGCTGGCGCCGGCGGCTCAACGTCGGGGGTGAAATTCAAGAACCTGGTGTCGAGGGAGTACTACAGCCACAAGAAGAAGGTACCCCTCCATGCCCCTCAAATATCGTGGAACGAGAATTCTCTCTGCCCCTAAAACCCAGAATCCCGCAAGGAAGAAGTGTAAAGAGTTCCAATATTTGCATCTTTGCTCGATGTGAATCCACCCAATGCTGCACCGGCACCGCGTACATGTCGAAGTAGGTGACGCAGAGGTCGAGCCAGAGGCGTGGGTGCTCGCCGTCAAACTTGGGAAAATCGTGCTTCGGTGGCTTGGTGAACTGGCCCGGGCGATCCGCCGCTGGCTCCCGGGCGGGATTCGGTGGTTGTCCCAGGAGCGGCATTCCGTGGTTGGCGAGGCGCGGCATGCCGTCCAGAGCGCCGCGGTTCCCTGGCGGCTGCTGCTGGACCTGCGCATGCGGGGCACGGGTGATCTCCGCCTGCTGACGCTTGACGACGTCCAATCCCTCCCCGAATTCGGAGACCTGCCTCCCTAAATTCTTGACCTCGCTTGAAACGGAGTCGAGGCGAAGCAGCATCTCCGTCACGGATTTCTGTAGCTCCTCCATCGCCACCAAAACAAGACGAGTCTGTGCCGAGGGCTTGGATGGCGCCGTTGCAACCTGCTCCTAATTGAATCCAACCTAGTTTAGGGATTTTGTGCAATTTAGCCGAAGCTGAATCGCACCCTAAGATTTGGACACAAACGGAAGCAATCCAAGGCTCTGATACCAAATGTGAGGACCCTAATCGATTTGAGTGGAGTTCCTCACGGATTCGGGGAGAAGGAGGTGAGAAAACGGAAGAACTGGAGAGACGAGTTCAGAGAAGGGGCAGAGGTGAGAAGTTCAGAGTCCTGGTTCAGAGTACAGAGGTGAGGCCTTATACTCGGCGCTCGATACACTGGTCGCTCGGACCCATAGACCCATTCACCGGATTCACTCTCTGCCTAACAGCTCGACGACCCACGGCTTCCGTGGCTCACAGCAACTCCGAGGACACCATCAGCTTGTCCGTCTTCACCAGCGCCAAGGCGGGGGTAGGAGATGGGGAAGACGCGACGCTATAGCCCTAACACAACGAGCAATTTGGGTCCTTCGGCTTCGCTTCTATAGCACAAGTGGTGGTGGCGGCGTCTTTCTTCTCTATCTTGCGTGGTTTTGTTTGTTTTAGGACTAAGTAGGAAAGCCTGAGCAAAGTTGAGAGAATTTTCTTTTATTCGAGTTAGTGTTAGGGCACGCTAAAAATAGAACCCTTTTTTTTTGTAGAAAAAGAGATCCTGATTAGGGTAGAGAGGGCATGTCTTCCTTCTTTTTTTGGCTAGTGGTTGTTCTTTTCGATTAATTGGGAAAATTGGTGTTAGCACACTACGAAAGAAAATCCAATGTCGAGGTCTACTGCTTACTTAGATTTGTAAAGTCGTACTGCAGGACAGAAGAAAATAACATCTCCCTCCAAGAAGAAATCATTGTGGTGAAGATTTCTGGGTTCCATTCTTGCATTCCATTGCTAAAGCTTCATCGTATGATCTTGAGAAAAAAAAACCTTCCTTCTAACTCTAATACTTGACATAAAATTTTTAGCTGGTTTGGTGCTTTTTGTGCTCCTTGTTCTTCTTTTATCTTGTGTTCTTATCAATGCAAATTTTTGTACAATTATCTTCTTTGTGATTGTTAGGTGCACTCTGTAGCGTGGAACTGCATAGGCACAAAACTTGCTTCAGGCTCTATTGATCATACTGCACGTGTCTGGAGCATTGATCCACATGGCCATGTAACGCTCTCTCCTTGTTTTTTAGTTGCTACGAAAACAACATTGCTTGCTATAGAGTTAGATAACCCTTTTTTGTTGTCATGCAATCCATTTTTTACCCCCTTTTTTAATGAAGAATCTGCATAATTGAGAATATCTCACATTTTATATAACGCGTAAACAAAGTTATGATCTTAGTGGCCACAATATATGGTAGCATGGTTGTTTGCTATTGATGTGCTCATGTTGGTCCCTAGCGTCATATACCAAAGAGGGGTGAGTGTAACTGCAATCTACCATGCTATCTGTTAACTTGGCAACTGCAGAAATTTTACCACAGACATTTCGATGTAATATCACCGTTTGTGGGATTGTGCACAATAGGAGCACCTTCATATGTTAAAGTAGTTTCTTTACGTCTGTTTGGTTCCTGACTTAACTGTTGTAACTGAATGCATGTTGTTGAGTATACAGGCCATAGTTTATTAATGAGTAGTGGATTTATTCTGAACAGATTGAATACTGAGAAGTTACACAGCTGTGAATGAATTTTTAGCTACAGTAAATTGGTTTAATTGCTTCAGAATGGACATTTAGCTTTTCTTTTAAGGAGGGGTTGAATTTTAGATTATACTTCATTTCATTGTAGCTTCCAAACTGCAAGCCATGCTGACAAGGCATCTTATCATACACAGTCTAAGGTTAAAGATATTGAACTGAAAGGTCACACAGATAGTGTAGATCAATTATGCTGGGATCCAAAGCATCCTGATACAGTTGCTACTGCAGCTGCTGACAAGTCGATTCGCCTCTGGGATGCACGAAGTAAGTAGTATACTTCATCTTTGATGGATAAGGTGCTAAAATATCCAGTTTTGTTTAGTATTCTTAACACATTTTAGCTCTGCTCCGTTAAATTGATGAATCCTTTTTGTGCCTTTGTTCATTTCATACTCGCACATCTTACTATGAATCTGGTGTTATCAGACAAGTGCTCTCACGTAATGATTTTACGTGGAAGTTACTTTTGTTGTACTCAATATTCTGCATAGGATGGTACATTTTGTTTGTCAATGTCTTTTTATGATGTTCTGTGATGATGGCACTTTACCTGTTCATCAAGTTATATTTATTTATCCTTCTTTTTGAAACTAGTTATGTATTTTTTTTTCCAGGTGGAAAATGCCAAGTTGTTGAGCTTAGTGGAGAAAACATCAACATCACATATAAACATGATGGCACTCACATAGCTGTTGGAAATAAGGTTTACAATAACAACACATGGGTACATTAGATTGGAATATATTTTTGTTACTCTTTCTAAAGTGAAGTATGCAATAATCTGATTTCAATTCAATTTGGTGCCTAACTATTTAGCAAATTAGCATATTAATCTATTCAAGGTAATGCAATATTCATTCTCATGTTGGACATTGCCTTCCTGATGCCTGTGTTTCTTCGTCTCCTGTGGTTGTCTTCTTTTGATACGTATATTGATAGTGGATCAGTTTATTGCCCTTGTATTAAAAAGAAAAGAAAATCCTGATATATTTATGATATGCATCGATATGCCGTGACCCAGCTAACGCAACCGTCCCCACCTCCCTCCAGTTACGCTAACACTGGAGGTCACCTCCATCAAACAAAGAAGAAAAAAGAGGGAGGAGATAGAGCGTACCTGTCTGGAATGAGGAAGAGAGAGGATCAGTGCTGGAATCTGGCCTCAAACCCTCTGTCCGCCAGCATGCTCACCAATGGCACATATGTCTTCACTTTTCTTTTCTTTCTGCTCTCTGGTCTCCCTCCTGATCACTCTGTTGTTGTCTGTTTGATCGCAGTTTGGTGTGTAACATTTGGCGTTGGGTTATGGTTTATTTTCAATTTACACGCCAATTCTTGGATTAGTGCAATGTGGGGGCTCTTGATATCTGTTTAGCTTCGTTATTCTGCTGTGTTTTCTTTTTCAGTTTATACCCTGTGTAAGTTTGCTAGAAAATTAGATCTTCTGTGGAACTAACAGCTATTCTACAAATCAAATTATGTCATGCATATAATTATGTGGCTGTATTACCTTATGTGTGTTTTTGCAAAATGCTGCATCACCGTATCTTGTACCAGTATCAATGCAACGTACGTTGGTACTGATGCATGTGGAGATCATATTTTTTGCTAATTTAGTGAAAAATGTTCTTAAGCATGGCAAGCGATGTATAAAGTTTGTAATAGTTATCTAAACGAAACCTACGTTTGAGGGTCAAGTAAGGTAGTTAGCATGGTTCCTGAATGGGTGCACCATATGCATTTACTTTATGAATTGCTAGTTCATCAAACGTTCAACTATAATAACAACTGCTACTAATGATCTATAGGAGGATGAGCTGACCATAGTGGATGTTCGGAAGCTAAAACCCATTCACAAACAAAAGTTTCCTTATGAGGTACTTTCCAAATGAAGTTTGGACACTGAAACATTCTTTAGCATTTCTTTGTGTTGATCCAACTGTGTTTTGGATGAACCTGTGCATATGCATGTGATAAGAAATATACTGAACCTCATGCTGACATGTGCACATGCGCTTGTCGTAGACTGAAAAATGTGCACGGATACTTTTTTGAGGGGAAAACAGTAAGGTGCCCACTGATACTCTGAATGAACACTGATGTCTGATACCAAACAGTTGAATCTGGCTAATGTATTTCAATTTACTGTACTACCAATGTTCACACCTTTTCTAAACTTTATATTTTCAATTTCTTGCAGTTCTCATTTTTCTTTCCTTTTCGTAGTGGGTGCGTTATTGTTTAATGTCCGAAGTAAATTATTGGTTTGTTCCTCAGATCAATGAGATTGCATGGAATAAAACTGGAGATTTGTTCTTCATCACTACTGGGCTTGGTAAGATACTAAGATTCATTTTCCTTAATTATGCACCTGTAAGCTGATCAATTCTGAAAAATGAGACAAGGAGCCTAGATGTGTCAGACTTCAGGTGTTGTTTATGTAGGATTTGTTGAGGTGGTTAGCTATCCTTCCCTTGATGTTGTCTGCAAATTGAATGCTCATACAGCAGGCTGCTATTGTATTGCAATGGATCCCCTCGATAGGTGAGATAATTCTCTCTTTTCAGTTCATTCATCTGCTCAGTATCTACTTCAGTTGTCCACCCATATTGTTACTCTGGATCTATATCATCCGTTGCATTTTTAGTTTTTTACATTATCTTTATTGGGTTTCCTGGAATGCTATTTGACTTAACACTGAAGTTATATTCTGACTACTCGAATATTGAGAGCTACTGAAGTTTTATCCTAGCTTCATCTTTGGATAAAAAGAAATCGTATCCCAGCTACCTTTAATTTAGTGAATACCTAGGATATTGCCTATCAATAACTCCATAAGTCACTTAGGGATAGGATTTCCTGGCCTATATATACCAGGGACATATCCTATACATACTACTGGTTTAGTGGAAGAAAGTAAATGCCATGCGCCTGGAATTTTGTAGAGAACCCCTTGCACGCCCTCAGCCCAACACTCGACCAGAACCCACCCCTCATCCTGAGTGATCAGGGGTCTGCACCCTGTCGACGCGTCCCTGGCATCGCCAAGTTCCTAACCCCTCGCCACCCATATCTGTTGTTTGGCACCAAGAATTAAGTGGATCAAAACCGACAAGGAGCAGGGGATTGCTTTAAGAAGATGAAGTCGGGATGGGATGAGATGAGAGGCCTCTCACAGGCTGATGTGGTGACTGCACCTAGTATCCTGGTAATCGTCCTGGTGAACTTGCAGATGTGTCATGCATGCGTTTGATGAGAACAGATAAGGCTTTCTATACGCGCGGCGGACAGTGTGCAATATCGCGATGGTTGAGTGCGATGATTTGTGTTCCACTGATGTAATCTACAGCAAATGATTTTTCTTTTCTCCTGAATTAGGAAATTAAGTCCCTGATTTGTGTTTGTGTGATGAATTAATGGAAATGCCCCCAGTTTGTGTTTGTGTGATGAATTAGTGCAATTTTCTTGAATCATCTCAATTGGCCTCTCATGGTATCACAGCAGGGGCATCACAGTGGCCAGATTTGAGCATCTTTGGGGCTGGTATGTGCCTTCATTTCACCTCACCAGTGGTGTTCTTCCTGAGCTCTGTGCTGCCTGCTGCTAAGGTCGTGGGATCAAACCCTACATCTAGTTGGATGCTGCCATCACTTGGGTATGACATAGCTGTTGGAGCTCGTGCGAGTCGAACTCAGGAAACCGCACATCACATGGGGGTTCTCTGCAAAATTTACTGGCGTTTCATGAGGGTTTTTGCAAAAATATGTTAACTGGCATGGTAACCCGCCTCCATCTGTACCCTTAATTCCAGGGTTTTAATTGGATACTGATATTCAGAATGTATGTAGAGAAAATGAAAAATTATTTTGCCACCTGATCCAGATTCTTATCTCTGCTATGCAAGCATACAACAAACAGCAAACCCTTTTTTGTTTCAAACTGCTGCAAACTGTGAGCCTGAATAAACCAATCATGTGGAAAAGTAGTTAATTCTGGTCCAAAAGTATATGCAAATAAATTCTATGTATACTGTAGTTATGTTAATTTGTTTACACAATTACTGGCGATTGTGTGGTTTCCTTTTGCTGTCAACATCCAGCAAGAGTATAATTGTTTTGATGATGACACTTACAGAATGTTTTGATTTCAGGTATTTTGCTGTTGGGAGTGCAGATTCACTTGTCAGTCTTTGGAATGTCAAAGAGTTGCTATGTATTAAAACCTTCACAAAACTTGAGTACGTCTTTTTTTATCTACTATGTAACCTCTATAGGTCTCTATCATTGAAATAACTTCAAATGCTTTTATGTGAATCGACCTCACTTATCTAATACCCTGTTATTACTCATTTGGACCATTTTGTTTTTAAGTTAGGACCTAAAAGTTTTCCCTGGATGTGACAGCGCATATTCAATAGCCCAAAAGAGCATGAGGATGCAATTGAAATTAGTGAATAATTGGGGCATTATCTGTGTTGTTTCGATCACTTCGCCCCAAGGCCTGACGGCAATGTGGATATTCGGGATATGTATAATCTTTTCCGCTGCTTTGCTTCACTATTTAATTACTGCTAAATTTTATATAGAACTACATGCTCATAATGTTATGTTACGGAGAAGAAGGTATCGGATACACTAATCTCATATCACCGAGCTTCTTCCTCCAATCATATTTAGAAATAGAGGATGCTTGGACTAAATCAGGATTAGCTATTTTATGATTGAAACTATGCTCTATGTTGAAAACAATCATTCAAAGGTCAATCTGAGTACAATCGAAATAACCCTACTTTCAGTTTTGGGCAGCTTAGAAATGTGTATGAATTTCCCTCCTTTTTATTGTTTTTTTTTCCGTTTCAGGTGGCCTGTAAGAACAGTTAGCTTCAATCATACTGGAGAATTTATTGCATATGCCAGTGAAGATCCTTTCATGACATTGTAAGTGGTCACAATGTAGTGTAATTTCTTTATGATTTGAGGCTAACTGTTGTGAAAAGTTTAGTTTTTAGTCTTTTTTTTACATTTGTTTTCTTCCATCAGGCCAATATTCAGACTGGACGATCGATTCATCAGATCCCATGTAAGGCAGCTATGAATAGTGTTGAATGGAACCCTAAATACAACCTCCTGGCTAATGCTGGAGATGACAAGAATAAGTATCAGGCTGACGAAGGTACGGTTGCAGCAGTCCACTCATTTTAGTTTTTTCAGAATGAAAGAAAAATGGCTAGCTTTACTTGAACCGGGAAAAATTGCTCAATAGCATCCCAAACATTGATATTTCAATGGGTAGCATCGCAAGTGTCTTAAAGGGCATTATAAAACCCTAAACACTTAAATCATTGCCATCATATTGTCCATCCAGAACATCCTTTTGCGTGGTAAAAATAAAAGACTATTCTTCCATCATTATTTTTCTTCTTTTTTCCCTATCCCCTCTTGTTCTCGGCTACTGCTACTATCCTTCATCCTAGTGCACGAGTGGACACGAAGGGAAAAGTTAAGGTGCCACTTTCTGCAGGTGATATCTTCTGACCGTTTATGCAAGGGATATTGCCGTGTTCAGAATGTTATAATGCTGTTGAGAACAATTGGATGTCATCCATAAGAATATCAGTGTTCAGGATGCTAATGAGAAAATTTTCTCCCAACTAATTTTAGTAATCCCGGAAGTTCCAAAAAAAAGGAAGTCGTTACCTTCAATGCATTTGTTTCAGTTCATAACAGTGCAACTTTTTAATTGCTCCATTGTGTATCTGAAAAAGGAAGGGAAAGTGGCACTAATAATCAGAAAGATTTAATCGATTAGGCTCTTAACCTTCATTGGTTTTTGCAGGGGTTTTTCCGAATATTTGGCTTCGAAAGCACATAATTGCTGAGCACATTACCATCAGCAAGTTCTCTCTGTAGATTCACTTATTCGGCCTTCCAATGTGACATGAATGTAATTCAAGGTTTGGCGGCTTAAACTTAATGATGTTGTATTGTACCTTATGTGACTAGTGGTTTTTTTTGTACGAGGACACTACTGATGTACCTTTATATATATAAATTGCTGGGCTTTTCTGCAAAAGAGCACGCCGCGTCATCATTTTAACCATGTCCAGCAGATCTCTCTATTATCCCATATAAGCTGTTGGATTTGTATACTGCACAATCTCTACTAGGTCCTTCAGAATCATCTAATTCATTAGACTTTACCAAAATGCTTCTTCCTGCCTGCTACAGACTCCGACGAGCGTCCACGCTGCAGCTGTTGAGCATCGACCTCCAGCTAGGCATAGCTTTTCGCGCGTGAACACCATGCCTACACGTGTGGCACTACCTCCAAAAACAGCCAAATACATCATGCCTCTCCACGCGTGGCACTACCTCCAAAAACAACCAGATGCCCGCGAAGCCGTCTCCGCAAACATGCATGCACGCTCGGTCGCCATCATCCTCCAAGGAAAATTGGTCGTCCTCGTGCTTCTTGCCAAATTGAGCAAAACCACCACCACAATTTATTTCTTGTGTTGAACCATTCACTGGTTTCGCTGGAATCCCAGCGTCCATTGCGCCTCCCCTGGTGCTCCATCGTCTCCACTATTGATCCCCAATTCCCAAGCCAAAGTAGCAAAATTCTTCTGCAAAAATGGAACGCAAGGGCCTTAAGGATAAAAACAAGGATCACGAGAAGAAAGAGTCATGGGAAAGACAAGTATATCAAAAAAATAAGTACAAGATTCAAACTCACATCGACAAAGAGTGAGATTCTAATGATATAAGCTCTAAGTCTGACTCCGATGAAGATGAAGTTGCCAGTCTCATCATGGTTAACCCAAGACCCACCAAGTCCCTCCTCAATCACTTAAGCGATGATGAAACACTTTATTGTCTCATAGCGAAAGGATCGAAGGTTCTCATCCACTAAAGGTCTCATATCATAGGCTTGAGAAGTCATTTAAGGAGCTTAAGATTTTTTTTATGAAAGTCTTAATCTTGAGAACATCAAAAGGAAAGATGATCATGAGACGCTTAATATCACTCAAATGTCTAAGACAAACTATTTGGATTCACGTAGGGTGTGAAAAGGTGAGTGAGATGAGAGATAATTATGGCACTACGCCGCTAATACATGATAAGGGCATTAAGATATCCTTTAAAGACATAATAATACTATATCATAAATTGTAGTAATGACGATCCTGAACTAATAGCCAAATTCTATATTTTTATAGTGCCACCAACAAGTTGGAACTAGCGTTTGTGAGTTCTACGTTTGCCACAATATGAAAATCATGGTCACAAATTTGGCGAAAAATGGTGTAAGGATTCACGATCTTGCTATATTTATTTCTATATTTTTCTTGATATTATAAATGCATGACTTTAACATATATTTATGACAACTGTAACATTCTGATTTTTAGAGCTTTTTAAAACTTTTCATTTTAAAGGATGGTACCTAATATAAGACAACGTCAATGTATTTTATTTGGCTTTATTAGAATAAATTTGAGTAATGCAAAGAAAGAGATTAATGAGCTACTGAGTTTTCAGTAGTAAAGAATGCCCTAAAAATATTTTTTTCGGTTACAAATATTCTGTAACGTCCCTAAGTTCTGCAACATGTTTTGTGCATCATAACATAGCATTCAGAGATTTAAATACGAGAATAATTTTGAACTTTTATAAATATTGAGGAATGCTTGGAGTTAGGTTGAATTGAAACTCAAGTGCTATTTTAAAAGTTCTCAAGTAAAGAAATTTTGAGATTTGACTCAAAGAGTAATACATGCACTTCAATAGTTTCAGGAAAAATAGTTGGAATTTAAAAGATTTTTGAATTATTTTGAAGGAAAGAAAAGCAGGAGAAGAAAATAAAAACACAAAACACAAAAACTAAAAAGAAAAATAAAAATAAAAATCTAAAACTAACCCCCCCCCATTTTTTCTCTTCCCCCGACTGGGCCGGTAGCCCAGTCCGCTCCCCGCCTGGCCCGCTGGCTCTGCCTCGCCTCTCCCCTCCTCTCGGTTGGGGCCGAGCAGCCCAGCTTTCCTCCCTGCGCTCGGCCTGCCTCGGCCCACTCCTCCCTCTCCCCTTCCCCGGCCCGCTCTCACCTGGCCTGGCCCGCTCCCCCTTTGTCCCTTATGCCCTCCACCGCCCCCGTCACCCTGCTTTATCCGCCCCCGCCGCCGCCGCCAGCAGCTGCTTGCGCAGCACCTCGGTGGCGAGCTCTCGAGGAGTCCCCACCACCTCCTGCTTTGGTCCCGCCGCCTCCCCTTCTTATCTCCTTCCCCTGAGCTCTCTCTCTCTCTCTCTCTGCAACCCCACTCGCCTCCACCCGAGTCGCCCCGCTCCTCATCGCCGCTTGCCCCGACCCCGCCCTCGCCGTCGCCTCGGAGGACCTCCGCCACCAGCCGTCACTGCTCGCCTCCCCGACAACCTCGCCGTCCCGCCTAGCACCGCTGCCCTGGAGCCTCGCTCGTCGCTGCCTCGCCTCCGCCCCGACGGCCCCGCCCCCACCTCGCCGCCCGCCTCGGCCCGCCGCCTCCTCCCATCGCCTCGCCGTCCCGATGACAACCCCCTCGCCTCCCCACGCCGCCGCTCCGTGTTGCCTCTGCCTTGCCGTCGGCTACTCGCCGGTAAGCCTCGCCGCCGTGCTCATCCGATCGCCCCGACCCCGGCCGCTACCGGTGGTGCCGCGCCGGGCGAACCACCGGTCGGACCGAGCCACGCGGCCGATTCCTGACCGCGTTAATTAGGGCACTAATTGCCCTTAATTATGTCTTAGCAGTTAATTGCTCGTTTAGACACATTAATGACAGTCTTTAATGCTAACTGTAATTAATGGTTATAATTAATGCTAATCTGACACATTAATGACCATAATTAATGGCTAAGCAGTGCATTAAAATTAAATGAACTAATTAAGTTTGTCTCAATGACATCCGGGACCCACCAATCAGAATTAATAAAATGATTAAAGAAAATGAGAAATATATGACAAGTGGGCCCCACCTGTCATTGACCCGAGTCAATTTGACCAAGGTTGATCAGAGGGCCCACATATCAGCCTCTGTTACTATTTTAAATTATTTAATGATTTAATATTGTTTTTATTTATTGATAAAAATATAAAAAGGGTATTTAAATTGATTAAATCTTAGAAAATTCATAGAAAATCTATTTTTTATTAAAAAATATAAATAATATACCAAAATGTTCAGAAAAATGAGATCTACTCAAATATGTCATTTTCATACATGTTTGGAGTCTAGGAAAAATGTAAATGGCTAAAAACTCAAATTAGGGTTTTTTTATTAGCCGGAGGTCGTCGGATCGCGATATCTCGAGCGTCTGGACTCCGATAAAATCGATTCCACTTGCATTAGTCTTCATTTTGAATCTTCTATGCCATGACATGCATTTCATATCATGCTGATGTTCATCATTGTGATATTTGTTATTGCATCTCCTTTTTTCGGTGTTTCCATTCTTCCCGATACAGCCGGAAGATCTCGAAGCGTATAATCCTGAGCAGGAACAAGACTTAATAGCCGAACCGCAAGGCAAGCAACCCTTTGAACATTTTGCGATCATCCTACTATTTACAAATTATTAATTGTTTCCAAAACCCTATCGCATACGTTCAACTTATACTTTATGTTAAGTGCTAGCTTTATTCCTTGCATAACTTACTTTGTTGTTCAATCAACACCACCACCCCCCAACCTATTTAGAGTAGTATAGTTGTTGCTTCTAAGTTACTTATATAGTTAGCGATGCTTAGACATGCTTAGTCATATAAAAGTCGTAATTCCTTGGATGACAGACAAAACACGGCACTCTGGATGAGTTAAGTGGTAGGTGGGTGTTCACTGGGAAGTAACTAATAAACTTGATTAATAATGATCGGGCTTAGACGAGAGGCCATGGCTGGGAGCATGGTGGGTTGTCTCGTTTTTCTCACAAGGACCGGTTCCCGGTGTCCTTTTGAACCAAGATTTGCGTACTTCTACATGAATTATAATGGGCCACCCATGACTGAAAAATTTGTCTAGACATGAGTTATGAGCTGCATAGTTTGCCGTTTCTATTTGCTAGGTTAGTGAAAAATGATGTGTTATGGTGCCTCAATATAGGTGTAAGGGTTACACACGGTCCGGAACCGGGGATGTATTACCTGCTACAACTTTTGGGACCATGTCAGGGTACCGGCCGGAGTGGTGTACACGGATTAGCCCATTAGGACAGCTCATACTTAAGTCGAAAACATTGTAAAGGTCGTGTTCAATCACACTCCGCTAACACACCTCGTGAAGTGTGTCTTCGGCCTAGCATTAAGAGTCGATTGATACGTATAGATAAAGATGTACATCCCTGCAGGGTTTGAATTATTCAAATAGCCGTGTCCGCGGTTATGGACAACTTGATAAGATTCCGCATCGAATTAGACAACTACAACAATACTTTAAAACATGCCAACTCTAAGGTTGAGGAATTAGTGATTGCTTCCTCTCTGGTGGTTGAGGAAGAATCGAGGGTTTAAGTGTTCGGTGGTCTGCAATAGACTTTTGTATTGTAATACCCAAAGTCGATAATTAGGTCTTTGCCTTGCATCCATGCATACATGTCATCATCCCCACACGCACCTTATTTAAACTTAAATGCAAAATGATTATATTTTATAGAATATGTACATATCTCATCCTCGGTGGAAATTATACAAACACCAATCAACTTATTTGAAGTATTCAACATAACCATATTGTCAATATAAGTGGAGGTAATCATCGAACACTTCGATGAATCATCACCCCTAAACCCCAAAACCCTAAAAGTGCCAGAATTAGGGTTTCGATGATAGAGCAATTCCTAGTAGATGAAAAGTCTCCAAATTCCATGAATATCTTCCAAAGTGGAAACCCTAGCCCCTGGCCAATTTTCAGAATTTTTGGATATGTCTAGGGCTTAGCTATAGTGCAAATCCAAAATAAAGCCCTAATTCAAATTTGAATGTGAACATAGGCCAAACAATGCCCAAATTTATTCAAATCCTTCCAGTAGGTCCCAAATAATATGTTGAAGCCCCTGTAAAAATTTCATAATTTTTGGAGCTATTTTTATACATAAAATGACGTAAATACTAACCCTGTAGTTACATAAAAAGAAAAAGGGAAAATGTTAAAAGAAAAAGAAAAGGCCGAGGCCCTTTGGGCCGCCTCGGTCGGCCCACTTCATCCCGCCGGAACCCCCCCTTCTCCCCTTGTCATCCCGGCCCCACCTGCCATCGTCCCGCGCCTCCTTCTCTCTCCCTGTCGTCGGGCCCCGCCTGCCAGGCCGGCGTCTCCACGTCGCCACCGACGGGAGGCCGAGAGGGGCGGCGCTGCTCCCCTCCCCTTCTCTCTCCGACAGCCGCCGCCCTTTAAAAGGGCCGTCCCGACTGGCCTCCTCTCCTTCCTCCCCTTCCAGAAACCCTAGCTCCCATTTCCCCCTTCTCCCGAGCACAATTACTCACCGGCGCCGCCAGCCTCCTCACCTCCGGTGAGCAATCCCGCTCCCTCCGGTGAGCCCCGACCTCCTATCCCTTCTCCCCGAGCTCATGCACACCTTTCCTCACCTCCTCCCCTCTTCTTTTCCGCAGATCAGTACTCGGAAGGTCCCCGCCATCTTCTTCTTCTCCGCGTGCGGTCACAACTCCGGCGAGCTCCCCTTGCGGTTCTAGCGGCCCCCGAGCTCCATCTCTTCTTCCCCGAGCCTCTCCATCTCCTCCCTAACGTCCCGTGTTCTCCCCTTCATAGATCCACGCCCGGAGCAGCCCAGCCGCGACCACCCGAAGCTCCACCGCCGTCTCCCTCGTCGCCGGCCTCCCTCGGACCTCCCTTGCTTCCCCACGCAGGTGCATCCTCTCCAGGGTGAGCTCCCGGCCATCTGGCCACTTCCCCGAGCTTGGCCGAGCTCCGGAGCTAGCTCCAGTGAGCTCTCCGGTGAGAGCTCCGCCGCCGGGCGGTTTTTCCGGCCGGACCCGAGAGAGAGAAGAAAGGGATTGAGAGGGAGAGAAAAGGAGGCAACGTGGCGCATTTTGATTGGTTCCCGAGCTCCTCTCCGGCTGACGAGTAGGACCCACTGGTCAGTTCGGTACGGTTATGAGTTAGGTTTATGGGGTAGTTTCTCGGGTGGGTTTAGCAGGGTTGGATCTGAAGCACAGAGAGAGAGAGAGGATGGTTCGGGTACACTTAGCATTTAGGGTTTGAACAGATTAGGGTTAGTTTTTGTATAAAAATTCAAATGCCCATATCTTTTGAACCGTAACTCCAAATTTGCTAAATTTTATATATTTGGAAAGCTCTCAAAATTCTCTACAATCTGGATGAATCAAAACTTTATTTTGAGCACATGCACAGTGGGTCATTTAGGGTTGTGTTATTTCCCTTCTGTCGCGAATCAGTAAACCCTAGCTCTTCGATCGTAGCTCCAAATTGCACGATTTCAATGGCATTGAACTCGTATTTCATATTGTCAACCTGATATTAACATGTTTAACATATTTGCCATGCCCCGCCGCTAACGGCATTAACCCTAACTCACTGAAGCACCCTAACATGTCATGCATGCACTCTAACTACCACACAAGCCTCCGATGAGCTAACCTAAGGTCATGCACGTAGTAATAACTCCTCGACAACCACTAATCACCTTAGACACATGCATCCTTCATCAAGCCTTCATGCATACATGCTGGTTGTTAAGTATTCCTTTATTGTTCTTTTCCGGTATCGCTCGCTTCAGAGCCCGAAGAAGGAGACCACCCGGCTTACGACTCCACGCAAGACTAGGAACAACTCGAGCAAGGCAAGCAGAGCTTGTTGCATCTTTATTTTCCGTACTCTTGTGTATGCCCTATTCATATGTGCTATGTGTGTGGATGTTTACCTGTCTACCGTTCGCAAGGTTGCGCGCACTAGCATGTGTAGGATGTATCTTACGTTGAGAACATTTTATGGCTTTTCAACCAAATTGTTAAGTGAGTTGGGAGAGCCGAGGACGTGCACAATGGGTACGGTTGGTGTTAATTGCAGTGTGAAGGCGACCCAGGAGTAAGTAGAGTTTTGTCGTCACACCAACCTTATCTTCAACGTGTCACAATCCCTTATCACGCGGGAACGTTAGCGGGAACCAACACTGAGGTATAGTTGAGGTAAGTCTCCATGCCCCTTGGAGGCTCGCTACCTCCAAACGGTTATGCACTCACTATGTCTGCAGTGGTTGAGTTGTCGGTAGCGGTCCGAGAGATTAAATGAAAATGTGTGTATGATGGATCGATTTGGATTTGACATAGGGGCTGCCCCAATTGATTTGGAATTTGTTAAATGGATCGATTTGGATTTGATATATGGGCTGCCCCATTGGATTTGGAATTGGTGAAATGGCTTTTGTGGTGATTTGAAGTTGATTGGATCTTGTGGTGATTTGTCTACGATACGTATGTACCCTGAATTAGCCTGTTGCCTACCTTGTCTTTGCTTCACCCTATTAATGCTATGTTCTTAATTTGTATATTGTTACTCTGAGAAGCATCATGTTTACTCCTGTTGTAGTAAATCCATGTGTAGGACATTTAATCAAGCACGAATAAGTCTTGCGAGTACTTTTGTACTCATCTAGGTTATTCCTAGAGCTTGCAGGTGAGCCGGTGGTCGAGGACTTTTTCGACGACGCTTGAAATTGTGTTTCCTCGGTAGTGTTCGACTTATGGGATCGTTGTGGGAATGTTTTTGGGCAGTGGTCGACGCGCCACTGTGGGTCTTACTTATTCCTTCCGCTGCTAATCGTTTCACTTTATGGATTCGACTAAAACTTTCGGTTATAGCCGAGTGATGTAATATTTGTTCACAACGTGGACAGCTAGTATTATTATTGTATCGTAGTGCTTTGTTGTGATATTCAAGTTGTTATTCGTGCTGCCCATATGCAATGTGTGTATGATATGAAGTGTATGGGTATGTCGTGAAGAGTTACGGTTGTTCTCCTTTTTACTATGTCGAGCAGGAATCGGTTGAGTGACCCGCTGGCTGAGATGCTGTGCCGGCTAGGCAGGGTGTGGGTGTATTCTACCGGGCTTTCGAGCGACCCACTAGCTTTCGAGCTAGGTTAGGGTGTGGGTAGAATCGCCGGGCTCCTCCGACCTTGCTTTGCGTGGTAAAATCCGGGAACGACTCTAAACCTTCACCGGATCAGGGAATCGTATGTGGTTCTGGGAAGTTTAGTCGCTTCCGGCCGGCTTGCGTTGGTCAGGTGTCGGATCACTCCGCCTCGGTGAGTACGGCGCAGGTACCGTGCCACCAGGTCGACCGGTCCTTCGGCCCTTGGCGACCATTCATTCCCCTAATCATATGCAATTCCGGGTCCGTGACAGCTTGGTATCAGAGCCGAGCTGACCGTAGGAAGCCAATTGCAGGTGGTCGTTAGATAGGACTTGGCGTTGCCGAGAAAACTATTTAAAACGTTAAACCCTATGTTTAAAATTAGCAAGTAGATTGCTTTTTATTCCTTACCCTCATCACTCTTAGTTCTGAATGTTCTCCTCTATTGCATTTGTTTTTGCTTGTGTGGCTAACCCAATCCTCTCTAACCCTAAAATTGTATAGGATGGTGTACAACATTGTGACCGACCCAAACCAGCTGGGAAGTTGGGCCACCCTGTTGTGGAGGATGTTGGAACACCTTGGCGTGCCCCAGGAAGACCTCCCCGCTTTCCATGCCAAGACCTATGAGGTTCACGGGAAGGCTCATTTTTGGATGGGATGGGTTACAGTGAGAGTCTCTGATCTGGATCAGACTTTTACGGCACCCAGAGCTGGTGATAATGACGCCCGACTTGAAGCAGCTAGGAAAGCGGTCCTCTATATACGGCATCATTTTAATGAGATCTTCCTATTCTCCCAGTTCCGTCTCATTCCCCAAGCAAGTAATGGAGGCAATAATATTATGGTACCCAGGACCGGGGAATTGAGCTCGTTCCCAGTGGTATGCGAATAACCAGATGTCTTCCCCGAGGAATTACCGGGTATGCCCCCTGATCGTGCAGTGGAGTTCGTCATCGATCTTCCACCTGGAACCGCTCCTGTGTCAAGGCGCCCGTATTGGATACCACCGAATGAATTGATAGAGATGAAGAAGCAACTCCAAGAGCTTGAGGAAAAGGGTTTCATCCAACCTAGTTCCTCGCCGTGGGGTTGTCCTGCAATGTTTGTGAAGAAGAAGGATTCAAGCCTAAGGATGGTGGTTGATTACTGTCCGTTGAATGAGCTCATGGTGAAGAACAAATACCCTCTTCTTAGGATTGATGACCTATTCGATCAGTTGACCGGAGCGTGTGTCTTCTCCAAAATTGACCTCAGGTTGGGCTACCACCAGATAAAGATCAGATCCGAAGACATTCCAAAAACAGCCTTCACTACTCGTTACGGGTCATACGAGTACACTGTTATGTCTTTCGGTTTAACCAATGCCCCTTCCACCTTTACGCAACTCATGAACTCAGTATTCATGGAGTATCTTGATCGATTTGTTGTCGTCTTCATCGATGACATCCTCATCTATTCCAAATCTGAACCGGAGCATGAAGATCACTTGAGAATGGTACTCGACAAACTCCGTGAGCATCGTCTGTATGCCAAATTCTCAAAGTGTGAGTTTTGGAAGCACCAAGTGGAGTTCTTGGGCCATGTACTATCAGCTACAGGTGTCGCGGTGGACCCGAGCAAAATGCAAGCCGTCCAAGAATGGAAGCAGCCTAAGTTAGTTACCCAGATTCGCAGTTTTCTAGGTCTGGCAGGCTATTACCGTCGGTTCATCGAAAGCTTCTCTTCCATAGCAAAGCCAATGACCGAACTGTTAAAGAAGGACAAAAAGTTTGTGTGGTCCGACAAATGTGAAGAGAGTTTCCAAGAGCTCAAGAAGAAGCTAACCACAGCCCCAGTGCTTACCCTCTCAGACGTCCACAAGGATTTCGAAGTTTATTGTGATGCCTCTCGGAATGGGTTAGGTTGCGTCCTCATGCATGAAGGTTGCGTGGTAGCTTATGCTTCACGTCAATTGCGTCCTCATGAGGCCAACTACCCCACCCATGATTTGGAATTAGCTGCCGTAGTGCATGCTCTCAAGATCTGGTGGCACTACCTCATCGGTAATCGCTGCGAAATCTATTCGGACCATAAGAGTTTAAAGTACCTTTTTACCCAACCAGATTTGAACCTTCGCCAAAGGAGATGGCTTGAGCTCATCAAGGACTATGACTTGGGTTTAAATTATACCCCCGGCAAAGCTAACGTCGTTGCCGATGCCCTTAGTCGGAAAGCTTACTGCAACAACACCATGATTATGGAGCAACAACCACCCCTTCATGAAGAATTTCAGCGGCTCAATCTGGAGATGGTTAAGCAAGGTACCATCACCACTCTTGAGGTAAAACCATCCTTAGAAGACCAAATCAAGGCTGCCCAAGCTCAGAATGTCGGCATGCAGAAAATCAGGGAAAAAGTGAAGGACGGTACCGCGACCTGTTTCACCGAAGATGAGAATGGAGTTCTGTGGTTTGGAAAAAGACTCGTGGTGCCCAAGGACCAGCAACTAAAGGACCTAATCCTTCATGAAGCACACAACTCCCCGTTGGCCATTCACCCCGGCAGTACTAAGATGTACCAAGACATTCGTCGCCGATTTTGGTGGACCCGAATGAAGCGGGAGATCGCTCAATTTGTTGCCGAGTGTGACGTGTGCCGTCGTGTGAAGGCCGAGCATCAGAGACCAGCGGGCCTGCTCCAACCACTCGCTATTCCCGAGTGGAAATGGGAAGAAATCGGTATGGATTTTGTGGTAGGTTTACCGAAATCCCCAAAGGGCAATGATGCAGTATGGGTGATTGTGGATCGCCTTTCCAAAGTCGCTCACTTCATCCCCATGAAGACAACCCATAAAGTGAGCCACCTAGCAAGATTGTATATCGCCCGGATTGTTTGTCTCCATGGTGTTCCCAAGAGGATCGTTTCAGATCGAGGCACCCAATTCACTAGCCGGTTCTGGAAACGCTTACACGAGGCTATGGGGACTTCCCTGTCTTTCAGCACCGCTTTTCATCCTCAAACCGGAGGTTTGATCACCTTTGTGAAGTGACTCTTCCACTGGGAGTTTGGGAACTATATCATCCTACTCCAGCCGAGCATTCATTTGCTGGGACGAGTTTGGGATTGATGTTCCGGCTCAGTGAGAAAAGAGTGAGGAGACCATATCACCCTACTTAATATGTGCATTAGTTTGCCGAAGCAAGTTCGGGGTTGACGTTTCGGGCTATTCGAAGCCATATCACTCCACTCCTTTTGGAATTGATACCCAAGGGTTGAGGTCGGGGTTGACGTTTCAACTTAGCGGGTGATTTTACTTAAGATTCTCTGTTATGGATTTTGGGTCCCGACATATTATATTTAATTTATTAGAATTTTTCTAAAATTTATAAACTCTTTTGGTATTTTTTAAACATAATTGTATTCACTACTTTTCTTAATTGGAAAACTCTTTTAAATCCTCTCCTTGGCTGTTGGGCCAAAACCCCGTTAGCCCAGCTCCCCTCTTCTCCTTCCGCACGGGCCCGACCCACTGCTCCTTGCCCCCACCGGCTTGGGCTAAGGCCGCCCAGCCCACTTCCTTCTTCCCTTCCCGCCTAGGCCAAGGCCCAGCTGGCTTGCTTCCCACCTGGCCTATCTCCCCACCGTAGCCACCCACATGGCCCAGCACTGCGCCCATGCCTCGCCATGCACACACGACGCACGCGGCTTGTGTAGCGCCAGCAACAGCCGCAACTACCGACCACACCCCACGTCGTCGGTGCCGAACCTTCCTCCCCTCTTTCTACTTAAGCCGCCATCCTCTCCTCTCCTTTTCCCCTCCCATTTCTTTTCTACTCTGCACTGAGCCCCTACCGAGCCGCCACTGCTAGTTTGTGCCACCGCCATCAATTCTTACCACCCGAGCCGCGGGAGCTCAATTCCATTACGCAGGAGCTCTACCATGCCTCT
Source organism: Stipa capillata (assembly GCA_019208055.1). Lineage (NCBI taxonomy): Eukaryota > Viridiplantae > Streptophyta > Magnoliopsida > Poales > Poaceae > Stipa > Stipa capillata. The sequence continues at coordinate 38,254 of JAGXJF010001214.1, read as the reverse complement.
AGGAGGAAAACACCCATGCCAATTTGGAGCTCCATGCTTCGCACCACCAGAATCACTGCATCTTCTCCAAGTCTGGCCGTCGCTTCAATCTTCCTCCACGTTGTGCCCCTCTCTGATTCCTCTTGCCTATGCACTCCCATTCACCTCCCCATACTCCCCCTCTACCAATTGGGAGAAAATGCCGCACGTTACCCCATCCCCATGCTCGGCCATCCTACTCGTCGTTCGCGCTAGTTGCCGGCACAGCCAGAGCACTACCGAACTCGCCGACCACATAGTTCTAATCAATGCACCATCCCAGTTCCATTTTGGCCCTCACCCGACGCTCGTCACCACCACATCACCGTCGAGCCACCATGGCCAACGTCCTTGTTCTGCTTCTTCGTTGCTTTCTTCTCTGTCCTTTTCCTTTCTTTGCTCTATAGCCACCCTTCTTCTATAGATCACCTACTTAGCAACTAATTCTTATCTAGAGGTGGATTAGTGGATAGATCAGGGTCCAGAGAAGTGATAAAGTTTAGTTCATATATGCAAAATATTATTTTAGTTAGCCAATGTTATATAAATCTATATTTCCTTTCAGGATTTAATTATAGAAGCTTTTATATGTTACATGCTTGTCCTACGTAGGAAATTTACAATTAATTTATAATATCAGTATTAAGAGTGTAATATTAATCTTAATTATTCATGACATTTCGACATGTTTTCTCTATCTAGTATCATAACTAGACGTGTTTCCTTTATTAATGCAATTGTATGAAACCTAGCATGTTAGGAGCAAACCTAGTAATAGTTAACCAACTTTGAAATATTCTTAATAAAATAAATTGCACAATATTATTTTGTTAACTTAGAAAATAATAGAAATATTGCTTTATTAATATTTAATGTAATATGTTAGATCATATTAACTAATTATTTAATCTTGTATATTATCTAATATTTATAATATATGGTTATGGCCTCTCTTTAGAAGACCAATATTAAGGATGCCCTAGTGTGAAAACCTCCTTCCGATCTTTGACACGATGACACTTTCGTGCCATCGATCCATTATCGTTGATTCACCTCTCTCGTTGCATTCTGAAATTTATTATTTGGAGTTGTTATTTATTTTCTTGCATTGTTCCTTTTCCGATGATTAGGGAGTGATGAAGTTGAACTAGGACAAGCCTTCGAAGATCAGCTACATGACAACGAAGGCATGCCCCCTTATTCTTATTCATATTGATCATATATTTCATTCTTATTCATAGAATTATCATTATGTTTTTGAATTCCAAACACATATGTTGTCTATTAAATGCTTATTGGTCATTGCAAAACTAGCCTTTAACATGTTATCTAGTTTTGTTATTACTTGAATATTTGGAAACTAGTTGAGCTTGGTATCTTACTCTAAATTCTACTCTAAGGTGTGCCACTCCTGTTATATCTTTTAAGGGCCGATAAACATACTTGACTGATATTTGTCAACTAAGTGCAAGCACATGCTAAATAGACACTGGCTTTGTTAAGTGGATAGTTTGTGCTTGGTTTTACATCACCGTACCACAGATGGGACATGGGTTAGACACGACCCTCAGTTCTAAAGCGGGTTTCGGATTATGAGGGTGTACTCCGTTGGTACCGAAACCTAGTGGGCATGTCACATTCGAGTATGGTTTGTTTAAAGACTTCGTCACGGTCTCCAGGGCCCCGGAATTATATATGACTAGGGGAATTATATATGACTAGCCGGCATAGCATCTTAGTTAGCGGGTCACTCAACCGATAGCTGCTCTACTTAGTGCAAGAAAGAACCGCACTAATCCTTCACGGCATACCCATACACTTCAATTCATACACACAAGGTGTATGGGGAACTACCAAAACAACTTGAATATCATCACAAAACTCTACAAAAGAGGGATTACAGATAATAAACATAACACAAAGGATATGTCTTTAGCTTCTACATTACACGACTTAGAGGCAGTAATAAACATAACACAAAGTATAAAAACAGTAGCGGAATCCCATTTCAACAGCAACTTAAAAACATCCAAATTGGCATATCTGGAATCATAATAAGCTATAAATTTGGAACTGCTTGCAGGAATGGAATTTCCGAGTGAGTACTTTTGTACTCGCAAGATGCTAATATGCTCATTCCTTGTTAGTCTTAAGCATGACATGGTAATTAAATGACAGCAACAACAATGCAATTCAATTAAGCAGAATAAACTAAAGATGACATATCTCTAGCATCTAGTTCATGAATTGCAAGACAAGAATCATTAAATCAAGCTAACAACTTGATATTTCATCCACATAAAGAGCATAACTAGATATGAATTGTATGACTAACTATCATACAAAGCGTCGAAATGACTACAATCAAGTTATAATTCACCATGAGCAATTCTAAAGTTGAGCTACTACCCAAAACTCCATCAAAGTGTCCAATCAATTGATTACAATCAATTTGAATTTCAAACACTTTCAACCATCACAAACAACACGATTATTCCCTCTAAACCCTCCTAGACTCACCTCGAACGGGAGTGCCCCGATAGTTTTGAGGGTGTATGTTGGGTCCTCTATCACCCTACCTGATACTTATCGACCACACTCTCGCTGGCTGAAGGAGGGATCCCATTTCTAAGATGCATAGCAAATGATAACCAGAATATTTCCAACAAGTGAGCATGCTTGCTTGGCTATCCGAGATTGTAAGCTTGATGGAAAATAACTTCAAGATCACCCGCTGTAGTGACCCTATTCTCAAATACGAGGTCGGTGAAAATTTTCACGAACAACAACGATTTCTTTCGTTCACATGCATGCATATAGATACTTTAAAATGATTTCGATTAAAAACCCTAACATGCGCCCTTACGGCTAACGTGAGATCGGACACCGAAACTAGTGCCACTAAAACTTATGATTCTAAAATTCGTACATGTTCCTAACCTCCCAGCCATCCCAAGAACGTTAACAAGTCCATTGAAGCTCACTTGTACATCCAGACCCAATCATTTTCGGGAGTGGCTCACCTCGGATAAATATGGAAGAAGCTAACCGAGTTAACCCCTCTCATCCCATATCAATGAGATGTTACATTCAACAGTTGATCGCCGTATTGACCTCCAGTCCAACGTTTGAAAAATAATTGAAGATATATTTCGAGTACCGAGGGTTCAAATTTCATTCTTGGGCCGTGCTACTAAAGCGTTAAAATATTGCAACTAAACTAGGGTTATAGATTTTTATTGACTAACTTTAACACAGCAAAGAATGCAAAGAAAATCATCTCCCCTGTCACGTGGGCCCCGCTGGCAGCTCCCCACTCCCCCACGCCACAGATCTTTTCTCCTTTCTCTGTCCATTTTTCCACCTGGCCACCACTGCAGCTCTCTTCCTCCACGTAGCAAACAACCAACCTACAGTGCCCCTATTTCTTCCCCACGCAGTCTTCTTTTCTTCTCCACGCACAGCACAGGCATTCCCCTTTCTTCTTCTCAAGCACCAACAAAACCCAATACCTTCTCTCCTCCCAATCCCATTCAAGACCAAAGAATCGAGCCATGCATGTTATGCCCCCAGATTCACCACCTCCTGAGCATCCAATTCATCCAAAAATCTTATACATGCATGAGCATTTGGGGCGTTTGCCAGACTAATCCCATCTTCTTCAACCTCTGGCCGAAGCTCTCCCCTGTTGCTTTTTCTTCTCCCCAAAATCCCGTGCGCCTCTCCTGCCCCATGCCTCCGCCGCCCTACTCCCGCCGGCGCGCCACCCCCGCTCATCCCGCCTTCCCCCTCCGGCCCGAGCTCCCCCGGCGCCGCACCTCACCACGCCGCCGCCCCTCTGCTCGGTCGCGCCGCTCCTGCCGGCCGCCCAAGCCCTGCGCGCCTCCCCCACGAAGCACCCCGCCGGCCAGCGCTAGCCCCGCACCCAAGCCGCGCCGGCCCCGAGCCGCTCCCCTCCGGCTCCCCTTGCTCACTCCGGCCAGCTCAGCTCCCCGCGCGCCGTCCTCGGGCAAGCCGCTGCCTCCTCTCCTCCCCAGCTCCTCCATGCGCCGCCAGCCCCGAGCCGCCGGCCACCGCTCCCCACGCGCCGCATCTCTCGAGCGAGCCCCGGGCCGCGTCCGTCGCTCCCCCACCGGGCCCGCCTCTCCCCGTGCCGTGCCACTTCACCCACCCGCCGGGCCGCCCCTGCCATGGACCTCTCGCCGCCAGGGGTGAGCATTTGCTCAACCATTTTTCTTCCCTTTTCTTTTTATCTATTGTTACTTCTGTGAGGCATTCGGTTCAGACATTCCAACCACTGTAATTAATGTACTGATTGTTCTCCCGACAGCGTTAAGGCATGATCTAGATGCTGTGATAATCACGGTTGATGGCGATTAGTAGTAGCGATTATAAGTTAATTTAATGTAGTAGTTAAGGTATGGATTACAGTTAAGTGTATATCGTCTGCTAAATACAAGATGAGCTAATGATTTTATGTTGTCGTAGAAGCTGCCGTAAATGAACTGAGAACCGGGTGACGCACTGTTAGTCACGAAATCAATTAGCTATGCGACGCCCTAATCACTTTCTGTTGAGCTAATGGTCGACGGTAAACCTGACAGCACTGTTATGCGTTCAGTCTAAGTAGGTCTCGAGTCGGTTAACTGAATTAACAGGCTAAGCTGTACTCGAAATACACTAATGACTGATACTCAAATGGACTAGTGACACATCTGATTATGCCCACGCAGATGATGATGCCCCGGCATGTTATAACGTACCGCTAATGACACACCAATTAGTAGCTGTATTATAACTGACGGTCGAGTTCACAACTTCAGGTTAACGGCTGCTCAAATGAAAACACACTACGCTTATTGACCTGAGTAGGTTAGTACCAAAGTAATCGCTATAGACTCCATCTGATCGATTGCTAATCAATAGATGCATAGTGACTCAACTGATCACCTACTGTAACTAACTTCGGTTAGAGTTGGTTAAAAGCTATCTTTGGTTAATGAACTTAAACCTTAGCTATGATTGGCTGAGGCTAACATTGTAGTAATAACGGAAATGATTATCTATTATCATTACTGTGTACAAGATAGCTACATTATTGTGAATCGTCATGAAACACAACCAATATGTATACCTTTAGCCAATAATAAGAGTCAGACACACACAATTCGACTGTGGCCCTAGTAACTATTAGTATACCATAACCGTTAGTTCTTCATCAACGCTATAGAATGACCCTTTAAACTTACATGCTAAGTTTGTAGTAAGCCCTAGTGCTTATCATACTAATTACCGCATACACCTGCCATCTTTCATAAATTAATCCCAGCTGGTTTCAAGAGTATCTGACATACCATTCTTCACTGAGAAGAAGACAGGAAATGCTAACTAATTCACTCGTAGGATTTAGGTATACCCTTGCTTTGCAGGGTATTGTAGTTGTACTTTCAGAAAATGACTAAATTGCACTTTCCGTATTAATAATTATGCTAGAGAATCTAGCTTAACAGCCAAATTAACAATGTTTAGTATCATAACTCACCCAAACCCAGTATGAAAACATATCTTCCATGCATCATCATGTAGTTGTTCATCCACCATTAAGCTATATCATAACTAAACTAACCCGAATCTGGAATGAACGCCAACCCATTTATGTACTTGTATACCTTATTTCAAATCCACCGTAGTTTTATCCTATCGCTGGCATCCATGCATCTTCGTCCTTTCGAATTAGTTCTTAGGGTTGCTCTTTCCTTTTTAGAGGTCGCTTGCTTCTTACCGGTGTTTCAAGTATTCTGGAGTCTCCCGCATGCTCCCCGCAGATCAGGAACAACCCGAACAAGGCAAGCATAGCTTGTTGCATCCTTTATTTGTTCAATACTTGCTTATACTATCCATATGTTGATGTTTATATCGTCGTTCGTAGATTGTGGTTGAGTTCGGTTAACTAGCATGTTAGATGTGCTGTATTGTGTGCCTAGTGATGGTTTGAATAAATCGATGACTAAATACTGGAACCTAAGGTGAGATGTGAGAGCCGAAGGAAAAAGGGTCAGCTGATAAAGTTGGTATCACTGGAGGAGCATGTTGCGAACAGGTGTAAGGGAGTATTGTCGCGATACCAACCTTGAGGTAACTCCATCGTGGCTACTTCCCTTTCACCACGTGGACGTTGCTGAGATCAACACTAGGGTATGTCGGATGGCAAGTCTAAGGCCGCTTGAGCTTTGCAACCTCCAAGGGATAATGCTCTCGAATACCGCTAGTGGTGTATCGTCGGAGCGGTCCGAGAGATTAAATTGACTTATGAATGATGATTGAGATTGGAATTGATCTAGGGCTGTACCCTAAGTGATTGGAGATGAGGCAAGTGAAGTGTGTAGTGATGACATTGATTGGTTGGTTGCCTGAGTAGCATGTTATCTTCTTGTCCTCCCTCATGTTAATTATGGTATGTTTTCATATTCAGTATATTGTTACTCTGAGAAGCATCATGTTTATCCCTGCAGTAGTATATCCATGCGTAGGACATTTAATCAAGCACGATAAGTCTTGCGAGTACTTTGTACTCACCTAGTTATTCCTAGAGCTTGCAGGTGAGCCGGTGGTCGACAGAGTTTTTCGACGACGTTTGACGTGTTTGGTTTCCTCGGTTGTGTTCGATGTATGGGATAGTAGTGATTTTGGTCAGCGAGTACTATGCCGCTGTGGGTCTCATTATTATGTTTCCGCTGTTGTTAAGTTTCTCCGTACTTGGGTATGTTTCCGGGATAACCGACTGATGTAATGTGTGTCCCATCATGGACAGTTATTAGTAATATCGTATTGTAGAGCTTTGTGATGGTATCCAAGTTTTAATTCAGGCTGCCCTGCACAGTGCGTGATTGATATGAGTGTATGGGTATGCTGTGAAGAGCTGAAGCGTACCTTTTCTACTAAGTCGAGCAGGTGTTGGTTGAGTGACCCGCTGGCTGAGATGCTGTGCCGGCCAGGCAGGGTGTGGCATTCTACCGGGCTGTCGAGCGAACCACTAGCTCCCGAGCTAGGTAGGGTGTGGTAGAAAACTGCGGGGCTCCTCCGACTTGCTTGTCGTGGTAAGATTTGGGACGACTCTGAGTCTTCACCGGATCGTGGAATCGTATGTGGTTTTGGGAAGATTGGTCGCTTCCGGCGGCTCGCACGTGGCGGTGTGGTCGATCGTTCCGCCTCGGTGCGTAACGGCGCAGGTACCGTGCCACGGCTGACGAGTCCTTCGGTCCTTGGCGACTTCGCGTTCCCCTATCATATGCAATTCCGGGTCCGTGACAGCTTGGTATCAGAGCCGAGCTGACCGTAGGAAGCCAATTGCAGGTGTCGTTACTAAGGATCTGATGTGTCAAAATTATTATGAAACAAAAAAAATGAGTTTCAACAAGACTAAGTACGGCTCATTTTACTTCTTATCCCTTTCAATCTTAAATCTGAATTTTCTTCTTCTCTATTCATTTGGTTGCAAAATGTTTATAAAAGCTCTTCTCATCTTGCTCTCCTATGCAAGATGTCTCCGGATGTTTTAACCCTGGCTCTTGTGCCTCCTTAGTAAGTGGTATATCTGAATTCATTCCCTTGCAATTATACTCTTCAATCTTGCCCAAGTACCCTAACCCTTGTCACCATCTATTCTTCGACATGTTAAGCTCTATGACCATTTGCGACGTCTACTTCCGCAGCTAAAAATTATCCTTGTTCTATATGATTATCGTGTGCACATCGTCTTCTTAGTCAGAATTGCTATTTACATGTGCCATTAGTTCGCAGTTCTGCTCCAAGTTCCGGAGTCGGCATCCTCTTGCTTTTTTCCCCCACCTTACCCTAAAAACTTATCTCGTCAACCTTTTGTGTCTCCATCTCTTAGTTCCTGCCCTAAGCCGAGGTCTTCAACTAAATTCAAGTGGATCCTAAGCGCTGGTTCAGTCTTTCCCTTCCCCCTCCTTAGCAGGATTGAAGGAAGTTCAAGACCAATCTCATAATATCTTGTTTTACCTCAAGGATGTGAATCTGTACATGATAGATTATTCAGATTGATGCCATGCATTCCGGTATTCTCGAACGTTTTTGTGCCCATGTTAGCACGTCAATAGGGAGCCTGATCACCCTCCTCGTTGATGGCGCTAAGTGCGGTACGGAACTGTTCTTCAATCCCGACAATTTTGAACTATCACTTGTACAACGTGGTACTCCAAACCCTTCCTATCTAATATACCTTGCCAGCAAGATTAAGCTGGACCTCAGACCCATCTCAAAGATGATCCGTTCTAACTTAAACCATTTTAATTTCTAAAAGTGTTGGATGAATCGGAATTGCCCCCGTACATGCCAAGACTTATAGTTCACGGGAAGACTCATTTTTGATGGATGGGTCACAGTGAGAGTCTCGGATTTGGATCATGACAAATTTCGGTGGATTATTAGAAAGTAGATGATCTTTGGTCAAAGCAAAATTGGAATGGATAGAATTGAGTAAGACTTCAGAAATAAAATAGGAATCTGAATGTCTATGTGAGCCCTTGATGCTATGATCGGAGATGGAAGATGGTATGATGCCTTGGCTAGTAATCAAGATACTAAGGTTTGTTTAAGGAGATTAATTACAGTGATTAGACTATAGATCTCAAGAAATCTCAAGAATATAAAGTTTTATTGGATTCCTCTTAGGAAATGACTCTATGTCGGTGAATGATGTTTTCGAAATTAGAGTCATGCTGAAAATAAAATTTGAGAAAGGAGTAGATGATTAATAAGTTTATCTGGATTACAGGGCTATGCAAATCTTGGATTTTGATTGGATTATAGGGAATTGTTGGACTAATTCCTAGGTCACAAGTCATAGTATTAGCAATACCCTTTGGAAATTGGAGTAAGATTAGAGATAGTATATGAATTTCGGTGGGTTAACCTAAATGAGTTGGATTAATAGGAGATGAAATGGAGTGCGAAGAATTAATTGATTTAGCAAAGTAATTAATTATTGCTAGGAGATAATTCCTTGACATTGATTCTAAATGAAAAAGTGATGGACAGAAGTAGAGATTGATTACCAGACCAATGATTATGATTATGACTTAGCATCAAAGACGAATGGATCTTTGGTGGTTCATGATATAAGCATTATCGGAGGATCTAATGTATTCATAGGTCTCTAGTGATAAGGACCTTAGGTTGCTGTTGGTGCCAATAATTATAATAGATCCGGAGATTGGTTTAGTCATTGGATATTGGTGAAATTAGAAGTATTGCCGTTGGCTTGGATAATTATGAGTTGGCAGGTGATACGATAGAAGACATGTGGATGGCAACACTACTATTGGATTTGGAAAGAATCAGGAGTAATAGATGAAGGGACTTAGACAAATTGTTGGATCGGTGGAATATGATTAATAATGAAGATTTTGAATACTAGCGGATGAGATAAAAAAAGTGCAGTCTATAGATGGGGATTAATAGAAAATGATCATGGGCAAAGATAAATGTTGGATTACCATTAAGATAATACTCATTGGTTAGGTAGATGATCTTTGAATTCGATTTTCCTATAGGAAATTGCTAGGGTAGTGATCTGTCTTTAAAAAGATGTCTTGGTGAAATAGTTGAATTCTACATGCTAAAGGATTGAACCAAAATAGGTTAAACAGAATTGATAGTGCATGTTAGAAGATTAATGGATGATTTAGGAATAAGAGCTTGAAGCAGTTGCTAGAGGGTATGTTTCGATTTAATTTAGGGAGATTTGATGGAAGACAGAAGAAAGTCAATGATTATAGGCTACAGAATTGATGGATTGCGAAAGAATGTGCATTTGAATATTGATACATCAAGGGATATAGATTCCTGAATTGATTTAATTAGGTCCACCCAGAGGATATTTGATGGAGATCACGATATAATGTGGGTGGAATGTAGATAATTATAATCCGGGAAATGTGATTGGAAAATAGCTTTTGAAGTAAGCCTAACTAACCAATAACATAGAACGGAGTTGTTGTTAAAAATAAACAATAAAGTAAAAGACGTTTTAAACTCATCCCAAAACAATGAAGGCAATTACCACTATCTGAGACTGATCCTCATATTCATAATTCTTTCTTTCCAATCTAGAGTAGTTATGACCATGCAATTCTCTTGCCTTGGCCACACCTAGCTAAGATCAGTGTTCATACCAGCTTTTCTCACTCAAACCAACAATCTTGAATTCTGAATTTGCAAGACTAGCAGTTGCCGCAACACCTCTTAGTTGCTCCTGCTCTTTTCACCTTCATCTCTCCCCTTAACCAGTGTAGAGCCTATTAAAGCTGGAACACCGTGGAATGATAATCTAATCTGGTTTTCTTCTTCCAGAACTAGTGTAAAAGCCGATAAGCCCTTTTGCTTTCTCACTGTCGACAGCTTGATATCTCATCAACGACTTGCTGCAAGTTGAACACCTCTTCTTCTCTTCTTTACCGTAGGAATCTCGGGGCGAGATTCTTTTAAGGGGGGTAGGTCTTGTAGTGACCTATTCTCAAATACGAGGTCGGTGAAAATTTCACGAACAACAACGATTCTTTCGTTCACATGCATGCATATAGATACTTTAAAATGATTTCGATTAAAAACCCTAACATGCGCCCTTACGGCTAACGTGAGATCGGGACACCGAAACTACTGCCACTAAAAACTTATGATTCTAAAATTCGTACATGTCCTAACCTCCCAGCCATCCCAAGAACGTTAACAAGTCCATTGAAGCTCACTTGTACATCCAGACCAATCATTTTCGGGAGTGGCTCACCTCGGATAAATATGGAAGAAGCTAACCGAGTTAACCCCTCTCATCCCATATCATGAGATGTTACATTCAACAGTTGATCGCCGTATTGACCTCCAATCCAACGTTTGAAAAATAATTGAAGATATATTTCGAGTACCGAGGGTTCAAATTTCATTCTTGGGCCGTGCTACTAAGCGTTAAAATATGCAACTAAACTAGGGTTATAGATTTTTATTGACTAACTTTAACACAGCAAAGAATGCAATGAAATCATCTCCCCTGTCACGTGGGCCCCGCTGGCAGCTCCCCACTCCCCCACGCCACAGATCTTTTCTCCTTTCTCTGTCCATTTGTCCACCTGGCCACCACTGCAGCTCTCTTCCTCCACGTAGCAAACAACCACCTACAGTGCCCTATTTCTTCCCCAACGCAGTCTTCTTTTCTTCTCCACGCACAGCACAGGCATTCCCGTTTCTTCTTCTCAAGCACCAACAAAACCCAATACCTTCTCTCCTCCAATCCCATTCAAGACCAAAGAATCGAGCCATGCATGTTATGCCCCCAGATTCACCACCTCCTGAGCATCCAATCATCCAAAATCTTATACATGCATGAGCATTTGGGGCGTTTGCCAGACTAATCCCATCTTCTTCAACTCTGGCCGAAGCTCTCCCCTGTTGCTTTTCTTCTCCCCAAAATCCCGTGCGGCCTCTCCTGCCCCATGCCTCCGCCGCCCTACTCCCGCCGGCGCGCCACCGCTCATCCCGCCTTCCCCCTCCGGCCCGAGCTCCCCCGCGCCGCACCTCACCACGCGCCGTCCCTCTGCTCGGTCGCGCCGCTCCTGCCGCCGCCCAAGCCCTGCGCGCCTCCCCCACGAAGCACCCCGCCGGCCAGCGCTAGCCCCGCACCCAAGCCGCGCCGGCCCCGAGCCGCTCCCCTCCGGCTCCCCTTGCTCACTGTCCGGCCAGCTCAGCTCCCCGCGGCGCCGTCCTCAGGGCAAGCCGCCGCCTCCTCTCCTCCCCAGCTCCTCCATGCGCCGCCAGCCCCGAGGCCGCCGGCCACACGCTCCCCACGCGCCGCATCTCTCGAGCGAGCCCCGGGCCGCGTCCGTCGCTCCCCCACCGGGCCCGCCTCTCCCCGTGCCGTTCCACTTCACCCACCCGCCGGCCGCCCCTGCCATGGACCTCTCGCCGCCAGGGGTGAGCATTTGCTCAACCATTTTTCTCCCTTTCTTTTTATCTATTGTGTACTTCTTGTGAGGCATTCGGTTCAGACATTCCTAACCACTGTAATTAATGTACTGATTGTTCTCCCGACAGCGTAAGGCATGATCTAGATGCTGTGATAATCACGGTTGGATGGCCGATTAGTAGTAGCGATTATAAGTTAATTTAATTGTAGTAGTTAAGGTATGGATTACAGTTAAGTGTATATCGTCTGCTAAATACAAGATGAGCTAATGATTTTATGTTGTCGTAGAAGCTGCCGTAAATGAACTGAGAACCGGGTTGAGCACTGTTAGTCACGAAATCAATTAGCTATGCGACGCCCTAATCACTTTTCTGTTGAGCTAATGGTCGACGATTAAACCCTGACCAGCAACTGTTATGCCGTTCAGTCAGTAGGTCTCGAGTAGGGTTAACTGAATTAACGGCTAAGCTGTACTAGAAATACACCTAATGACCTGATAATCAAATGGACTAGTGACCACATCTAATTAATGACCACGGCAGATTGATGATGCCCCGGCATTTTAATAACGTACCGGCTAATGAACCAAAGTTAGCTGTATTATAACTGACGGTCGAGTTCAACATACTTCAGGTTAACGCTGCTCAAATAAAAACACTACCGTATTACCTGAGTAGGTTAGTACCAAGTAATCGCTATAGACTCCATCTGGATCGATTTGCTAATCAATAGATGCATTAGTGACTCAACTGTAATCAACCTACTTAACTACTTCGGGTAGAGTTGGTTAAAAGCTAGTCTTTGGTTAATGAACTTAAAACCTTAGCTATGATTGGCTGAGGCTAACCATTGTAGTATAACGGAAATGATATCTAATTATCATACTGTGTACAAGATAAGCTAATTATTGTGAATCGTCATGAAACACAACCAATATGTATACCTTTAGCCAATAATAAGGTCAGACACACCAATTCGACTGTGGCCCTAGTAACTATTAGTTATACCCATAACCGTTAGTTCTTCATCAACTGCTATAGGAATGACCCTTTTAAACTTACATGCTAAGTTTGTAGTTAAGCCCTAGTGCTTATCATACTAATTACCGCATACACCTGCCATCTTTCATAAATTAATCCCCAGCTGGTTTCAAGAGTATCTGACATACCATTTCTTCACTGAGAAGAAGACAGGAAATGCTAAACTTAATTCAACTCGTAGGATTTAAGGATACCCTTGCTTTGCAGGGTATTGTAGTGTACCTTTCAGAAAATGACTAAATTGCACTTTCCGGATTAATAATATATGCTAGAGAATCTAGCTTAACAGCCAAATTAACAATGTTTAGTATCATAACTCACCCAAAACCAGTATGAAAACATATCATTCCATGCATACATCCATGTAGTTGTTCATCCACCATTAAAGCTATATCATAACTAAAACTAACCCCAGAATCTGGAATGAACGCCAACCCATTTATGTACTTGTATACCTTATTTCAAATCCACCGTAGTTGTATCCATATCGCTGGCATCCATGCATCTTCGTCCTTTTCGAATTAGTTCTTAGGGTTGCTCTTTCCCTTTTTAGAGGTCGCTTGCTTCTTACCGGTGTTTCAAGTATTCTGGAGTTCTCCCGCATGCTCCCCGCAAGATCAGGAACAACCGAACAAGGCAAGCAGAGCTTGTTGCATCCCTTTTATTTGTTCAATACTTGCTTATACTATCCATATGTTGATGTTTATATCGTCGTTCGTAGATTGTGGTTGAGTTCGGTTAAACTAGCATGTTAGGATGTGCTGTATTGTGTGCCTAGTGATGGTTTGAATAAATCGATGAACTAAATACTGGAACCTAAGGTGAGATGTGAGAGCCGAAGGAAAAAGGGTCAGCTGGATAAAGTTGGTATCACTGGAGGAGCATGTTGCGACCAGGTGTAAGGGAGTATTGTCGCGATACCAACCTTGAGGTAACTCCAGCGTGGCTACTTCCCTGTCACCACGTGGACGTTGCCGAGATCAACACTAGGGTATGTCGGATGGCAAGTCTAAGGCCGCTTGGAGCTTTGCAACCTCCAAGGGATAATGCTCTCGAATACCGCTAGTGGTTGTATCGTCGGAGCGGTCCGAGAGATTAAATGGACTTATGAATTGATGATTGAGATTGGAATTGATCTAGGGCTGTACCCTAAGTGATTGGAGATGAGGCAAGTGAATGTGTTAGTGATTGACATTGATTGGTTGGTGCCTGAGTAGCATGTTATCTATCTTGTCCTCCCCTCATGTTAATTATGGTATGTTTTCATATTCAGTATATTGTTACTCTGAGAAGCATCATGTTTAATCCCTGCAGTAGTATATCCATGCGTAGGACATTTAATCAAGCACGATTAAGTCTTGCGAGTACTTTGTACTCACCTAGGTTATTCCTAGAGCTTGCAGGTGAGCCGGTGGTCGAAGAGTTTTTCGACGACGTTTGACGTGTTTGGTTTCCTCGGTTGTGTTCGATGTATGGATAGTAGTGATTTTGGTCAGCGAGTACTATGCCGCTGTGGGTCTCATTTATTATGTTTCCGCTGTTGTTAAGTTTCTCCGTACTCGGTATGTTTCCGGTGATAACCGACTGATGTAATGTGTTGTCCCATCGTGGACAGTTATTAGTAATATCGTATTGTAGAGCTTTGTGATGGTATCCGAGTTGTTAATTCAGGCTGCCCTGCACAGTGCGTGATTGATATGAAGTGTATGGGTATGCTGTGAAGAGCCGAAGCCGTACCGTTTTCTACTAAGTCGAGCAGGTGTTGGTTGAGTGACCGCTGGCTGAGATGCTGTGCCGGCCAGGCAGGGTGTGGGCATTCTACCGGGCTTTTGAGCGACCCACTAGCTCCCGAGCTAGGTTAGGGTGTGGGTAGAACTGCCGGGCTCCTCCGACCTTGCTTGTCGTGGTAAGATTTGGGAACGACTCTGAGTCTTCACCGGATCGTGGAATCGTATGTGGTTTTGGGAAGATTGGTCGCTTCCGGCCGGCTCGCACGTGGCGGGTGTCGGATCGTTCCGCCTCGGTGCGTACGGCGCAGGTACCGTGCCACCGGGCTGACGAGTCCTTCGGTCCTTGGCGACTTCGCGTTCCCCTAATCATATGCAATTCCGGGTCCGTGACACCCGCGTTGCCCAATTCTATTGAAATAATACCGAATGACCAGAAAAACAACAAAAAGGGCATAAATCAAAACCAGCAAGTAAAAAGATGATAAAATGCACAAAATGCATCCTTAACATGTAGGAAATTATACTATGAAGCTAATGCAATTGAAATCATTCAATTTGGAGTTCTACAGCTCAAGTTATAGTGATTTTAAGGTTTTGAGTTTAAACTTGAGGATGATTTGTAATTTCTGAAATTATTCATAGCTGTAGCATGTGAGAGCATGATGGCATAATTATATATGTACTGATCCTTAGGTGAATTATGGCACCCAACATTTTAAGTTTGATTGTTAAGCTAGCTCCTCTAGCACTCATGTTTACTATCAAGCTTAAAGGGACATTTTGGTCATTTTCTAAATTTGCAACTATAATATTTTGAATAACAGTGGCATCATAAAATTCTACAAGTTCAAATATACGTTTACAAAAAGAAATCGACTTAATTGGAGTTGATACGAATTTTCTACAATCATTACAAGATGTAGCAATATCTAGACTGTTGTGCCTGTTCTTAGTGAAAAGGGAGGTTAAAACTTTGATCATTCAATTTATTCCTATTTCCAGTGTACGATTCGTGGGGTTTATTAAGGATATTTGTTCCTAAGTATTTTACTTTGTTGAATGATTAAAGGATGAAGCCGGCTGCCATACTTATGCATAAGTGTATATCTATTAGCTACCACTTACTTAACCGGATACCAGTGTAAAAGAGATCTCAGCTAGGACATATGTGCATCCTCTCGGAGCCCACTTATTTGCTTATTAGTGAGTTGACCTGGCGCTTATGGAATACTTAGGTTGCTAGCTAGATAATACATGTATTTTCACGTTGTTCATTTTAATGTGGTTAGACGAGCTAGATACTGGTTGAAAGGGTTCTAGAAAAATAATTATGCTCTAAACCTCATTAATAGCTAATGATTACAGTGAGTGATTATGTCCCAATTTTCAGGTACTGTAATTAGTTTATCTCGCACTAGATCAATGTGTTAACCTATTAATCGTTGCCCTTATTTGTGCTTTAGTTGGGTCTTACCCGGACATGACCAATGCATTGATCATACTAACAAATAGCCACTTCCTAACTTAGCCCGGAGGAGTATTCTTTGTTGCAATGATTTACCAATTATTAATTGCTAAACCACTACCAGAATTTGCTAATTTCCCTAGTGCCAAGGAGACTCGGGACACAGCACAAAACATTCGGGAATATATTTCCCGAAGATACACACTCGGTAAATAGCACTCGGGACATTAAAGTCGGAAAAGTTTTCCTTTCCCGAGTACTTTCTCACTAACCTTCGGGGGAGTTGATATTTCCTGAGTGTCTGGTAAACACTCGGGAATATCTGACACACATGACATAATTCGTGCACAGCTTGTCAAAAACGGTAACAGGATAGTGTATCGAGTGTCCGACACTCGAGGAAGAGTTTAGCTGTTGCCGCATAGTACATCTTTGTGGCGCCACCTATCATCCTTTCCTAAGTGTTATTGGCACTCGGGAACGTTTTTTTGGGCCTAGGCCATGCATTTCAGACCTAGGGATCATTCTAGCCCAATAGCACACATTCCAGCTCATCCTATTGCCATTCCACAACCTATTGCCACTCTTAAATTCATAATTGATCTCCCAAATATTTTCTACATAACATATACGGCAAACACATGTTTGATAATCCAATAATATATAAGCATATACCAAAAACAAAATTATAAATATTTTGTAGATAACATATACAACAAATAAACATAGCAGGTTCCATAATCATAATACACAATCAGGTTCCACAATCCAAGAAGAAAACTACTCCCAAGTAATCATCTGCTACACACATACACAAGTTAATCAGGTTCCACAATCAGGTTCCATAATCATAATTCACATAGCCCAAGGCTGTTACACACATACACAAGTTAACATGCATTTGACAATCCAAAACTACTCCCAATGCTCCCAATGCTCATCTGCTACTCCCAATGCTCATCTGCAAACAATAGAGATCAATTCTATTTATTCTTCTCTCGGTCATCATGTAAAGGTGGCACATATATACAGACATAGATCACAAGCTCTAGGATGTGACTAGAAGAAAACTGCTATCTCTAGAAAACATCCTTTTCAGCAGTAATACCTTTTCAGCAGCTGCAAGAAAACATCCTGCCAAGTTGAATGCAAAGCCCAGGCAATGAGTAAGTTGATTTGGTCAGATGCTTCTACTAGCTATTTTGGAACATGAAAACAAACCATATGCTGGTAAGTCATAAGTTGCACTGAAAAACAGGGATGTAAAGTACTCATATTGTTTTTATCAACTATACTCTTCATCAATAAAATGGTGTCACATTAATGTCGAAGACTTTCAATTAGAGTGAACTCTTCAAACAACTTAATAAACTACATTTCAAATATTTGTTTCATCATCTTCACTAGTTAATTTGCATCCAAGAGGATCATCCATCATCATGAGAAGATCCTCTTATTCCAAAATGACTATTTCCATCAGTTATATAAATTTTTGCAGTAGTTTTATCACTTACGAAGAGGACATCACATACAACTCAGCAAACAGCACATATAGATGTGTATCCACTGCTGTACTTTGAGTATGTGTAAATCTGAGAGGAAGATTATAGATGTAATCATAAGGATAAAAAATAGTAGTAATGACTTACTTTGTGTAGGCGACAAATTAAGGTGTCCTCTCGACATTGGACTCGACACGATCTCTGACTGGGCTAGATATATTACCTCCGTCTGGACCGTCAACAACATTAGGATTTGCAGTTGATCCAGCTGTTCCCTGCAATTTTAATGACATATGTGAAGTTTGCATTTATGCCCTGCAGTTGGGAAATGTCAAAGAAAGTGAAGAAAACAAACCGGAGTAGATAATGTAGTCACTAGTGGCTTTGGAGTCGTGCCATTCACTAAGCCCTGTAGTTTGGAAAATATTTCATTAAACAAAGGACCAAGGTAGCTAAATGATTGAATTTTCTATCTACAACAAACCTGGATTATTTCCTCCATCCGCAGCCTTGCTGCCTTTTCAGCTGCCAACTCCTCCTTGAGTTCCATAATGATGTCAACTGTTGGCCGCAGCCGAGTTTGAGGGCGTATGTCATCAACAGATGCACGACCCGATGCTCGGCCCTCCGAGATACTTATCCGTGAGTCGATGAAACCATCAGCCATGATGTGGCGGCCATGTTTCTTGCCCTTTCCAGCCTTGTACACTGCTGCTGCGACAATGGGTGAATGCATGACATCAAAGTTTGGGCCATTAATCTCCTGTGCTGCTTGGGTATATGCCTCCTTCCGTATAAGCAGCAGCAGCAACTTTCAATCAGTATTGCTTCACAGGATACCATGCTCATTACAAATTATTAGTGTCGACAAAGAAGAATCAATTGACTCACCAGGACCTCCGCAGCTCGTGGGTTGCAAAAGGTACCCCCCTGATCACCTCTCCTAGCTACTAGAAATGCCTCTACATCTCCCATTTCCCTATTTTGCTTCTTCTCCTGCACAAACAAACAGCAAAATAATTAAATCCAGTCACAACATTCGATCATTAAGATTTCATAAACATACCATCTGCTTCTTATAACGAGCCATGCATGCGCTACCTTGATGGTGTGCTACCCCCCTCATCAACATTCTACGTTGCCTAGCAGAAGTAGAGCCTTGTAACCACTGATCGTTGCACCATTTTTTCTCCGCCAAAGCTCGCCATGCATTAGGGGACGACCTAGCCCACCAAGGTATTGCCTACAAGATACTCTATCAATGTAGTACAATAAAGAAAGTGGTTGACAAGGTATTGCCTACTCCTGCTGCTTACTTGTATCCTATCAAAGTACTACAATAAAGAGTGTCTAACCTGCATGTATTCCTCCAAAGTGAGTCGTGTTCGGCAAGCCTCAGACCTACACATTTATTTTTTTAGGATTTGTGTGTAGTAAAAGATCACAGCTTGGATGCGTCCTTCATAAAACATCTGCGGGATCAGCTTTGCCACAACTTTACGCACAACCCTCCTACAAGCAGCCTTTTCCCTCTGGCCATCTAAACCACCACTGCAATCATACATATAGTTGAAACAATCAGCCAATGAACAATAACAGTGCTAGACTAGTTACTAGAGATGGAACATACCCAGAATTTTTCCTCCACCCGCTCTAAAGAATTAGCAAACTATGTTCCATCCTCATCAACTCTATCAGGCGCGGCCTTATAATGTTTCCATGTACATGTAGGCACCTCTGTTCCTTCAATATTGACCATGCCAGGATAATGCATTCATATCAACACACCAATGATGCCATTAGGAAGTCTGCACTTTACTCCTTGTTCCATCCAATTCCTGCACATTAGCGTAAAGCTTGAGTTCAGGTCTGCAAGCAAGGCATAATTACTAAAAGTGTAAAATTTTACTTATGTGTCTCCGATAGGTTCAATGACAGGCTTGTCCTCTTCTCGTGAGGGGCGTGCTGGCAAGTTAGCCGGTCCTCGCATCCACAAAGGATCTGCATTGCCCTCCTCCTCAACATGCTCCTCCTCATGCTCTTCCTCAACCTCCTCAGGATGCTCTTCCTCAACCTCCTCACATGCTCTTCCTCAACCTCCTCAGTAAATATAGACCCCACCCTTCCTCTTCCTCTTCCTCTAATTCTTTCCCTCCGTCCTCTACTTGCTATGGATCCTTGTGCTGCTCCGGTGGAAGCTGTGTGGGCTGCTGCTGCTCCAGTGGAAGCTGTGCCGGCTGCTGCTGTCCATGTCCCTTTGCTTGAAAGAGGCCTGCCTCGGCTGGAGCATGCAGCCCCACTGATTCCCCTCATTTTGCAGTGTCCTAGAAAAAAATTAAACAACACAATTAATAAGGCTACAACAATTAGTGTAATGCGGGTTAAAGAAAGGAAAACATGCAGTTATGTTAATATAGCTACAACAAATAGATGAAACACGTACAACAGCATCATGTTTAGAAGTATTCATCGTAAATGGGTTCCACTTCAATTGGAATGTCATCATCACTATCGGAAGAGTAGACAACATCTTCCTCGTCCTCGATTTGGATGTGATCCCCACTGTCAATATCTAAGTGCCTAAGTAGTTCCAATTCCATGTTGTTCACAACCTCCTCAGCATCATGTTGAATGCCATCCATAGGGTCTTCATCTTCCCTAATAACAATTTCAAAACCCCCTGGTAGTCCATCTTCTTGAAAAAATTGTTCAGCAGATGTAGGTATGTAATCTTCATCATTAGGAGTTGATAATTTACCATGCTGTTGTACCCTATGTACAACCCACCAACCCACTAGTCTACTCATTGTTTTGCACGGGTACGGGACGTAGTACACTTGCGTTGCTTGTTGGGCTACAATAAATGGATCATTCCCTAGTAGGACAATTGATTGTGCAACTTCAACCAACCCAATCGTAGGGTCCTGTCTCACTCCCCGAATTGGATGGAACCAATGACATTTGAACAGAACTAAAGTGATAGGATTTCTGCCATGGAAAGTAAGTTCAATTATTTATTCGAGTCTCCCATAGTACTCAAAACCATCTTGTCCTATAGTCACCAATCCACTATTTAATGTTGTTGCATTAGGTCATTCCCTCTCATATTCTGCTGTCCGAAAGCGGTATCCGTTCAAATGATATGTATGATATGACATTACCCGAGAATGTCATCCTTGACCAACTTGTCTCAATTTCCCGATCATAGATTTGTCGCTGCCACTCTACATGTTCAATAGAATAGGTTTGATGTATTAGTTACTAGGTTCCTGTGGTGCAAAAGGATGAGTAGGTAAGATAAATTTTACTTTTTCAAAGAACCAAGATACAAAATTAGGCTTGCCACGACCAGCACCCTTCTTGAGAAGTTTCTCAATTTGCTTGTCGGTTGGATGTTGGTTTTGCTTCCACTCCTGCCCAATGAATTCCCTACAAGCAACAAGAGCAGTAGCTTGAATCAATACGTCATGATCTATAGCAGAATAAATAAATTCTTGCCTACCTTATGTACTCTTCCACCTCATGGAGGTTGGTCAAGACATACAACACCATGATCTCCCACTCTTCTTGTTATAAAACTCTTGGATATCCTTTGCTAGAAGTGTCACCCACTCCCATAAAGAGGCTAAGGGTGCAATCATTTTTAGAGATTTCGACATTGTATCGAGAGGTTGGATTGTGCACCGTGCGAACATTGCCACCGTAGTATATTGAAGTGAAATTAGACACTTCCTCTAGGATGTATGCCTCAGCTATGGACGCTTCAACACATGATTTGTTTTTAGCTTTACCTTGCAGATCCTTTTGTTCCCTCTCAATAGGATACATCCACCGATTTTGCACTGGCCCCCCATTCTTGCTTCATACGGGAGATGCAGAATAAGATGTTGCATGGGATTGAAGAAGCTAGATGGAAAGATCTTCTCTAACTTGCAAAGCAACACAGGTGCTTCACGCTCCATAGCTGATATCACCATGGGATCTATTTCTTTGGCACAAAGTTGTCGATAGAAGAAGCTCAACTCTGCCATCACTCTCCAAGTATTGTCGGGGACATAGCCTCGAATCATCACAGGCAGAAGATGTTCCATGAAGATGTGGTAATCATGACTCTTCATGCCATTGATGCGCATTGTAGCTAAATTCACTCCTCTTCTTATATTTGCCGCATACCCATCAGGAAACTTTAGGATCTGAAACCATTCCAATATTTCCTTCCTTTGAGCCCTAGTTAGGTAGTAACTAGCTCTTGGCTTCTCCCACTTACCAGTAGCTGGCCTGTGGATCATGTTGAGAGATGGCTGATTACAAATCTTCTCTTGATCGAGCCAAGCCTTAACATTGTCTTTCGTCTTGTCGGGAATGTCAAAGAATGTGCTAAAAATGGCCTCGGCAACATTCTTCTCATTGTGCATTACATCTATGTTGTGGGGAAGAAGTAGCTTATTGAAGTAGGGTAGCCTCCACAAGCCTGGAATGTGAGTCCAATTGTGTCCTTCCCCATAATCCTCAAACCCACCTTCATTAGCAAGGGGCCTAAGAGCACCCAACTGAGCATGGACTTCCACACCCATTAGTCGACGTGGTGGTCTGCCATTGACAACAGTATTAGCCCTAAACCCATGCATGTCTCTTCTGAATTCATGGTCAACTGGAAGGAATTGTCGATGAAGGTCAAAGAATGAGAACTTGCCGCCTTTCTTAAGCCAAAAGCCATGCAACAACTCCCTACAAATTGGGCATGGCATCTTTCCATGCATGCACCACCCACAGAATATACCATATGCTGGTAGGTCATGCATTGATGTGTGGTATGAGACCCGCATGACAAAGTTTTGCTTCAATGCCCGATCAAACGTTACTGCACCACGCTCCCATGCATCCATTAGTTCATCCACTAGCGGCTCCATAAATACATTCATGTTCTTCCCTGGGTATTCAGGTCTAGGAACTATCAAGGAAAGAAATATATTGTGCTTCTGCATGCAAACGCCGGGTGGGAGGTTTAGGGGAATGACAAACACAGGCCAACAACTGTACGGGGTAGCCCCCATACCAAATGGATTGAACCCATCTGTTGCTAAAGCAATTCGAACATTCCGAGCCTCGGCAGAAAACTCTGGAAAATCCTGATCAAACTGCTTCCATGCTTCACCATCGTACGGGTGGACCATCTTCTCAGGATGGTATCGACGTCCATGTTTGTGCCATGTCATTTGTTTGGTAGAATCCTCAGACATGTAGAACCATTGGAGTCTTGGTATAAATGGAAGGTACCGAAGAATTTTTCTAGCCACTTTGAGCTGCCTCTTCTGACCATCACTGCCTTCAACCTCAACATACCTAGACTCCCCACACTTATCACATGTACTTTTGTCTGCATGTTCTTTCCTAAATAACATGCAATGCTTCGAGCAAACATCTATCTGCTCATATGGCATCTTAAGAGCACCAAGCAATTTCTTGGCCTCATACAAGTTAGGTGGCAGTTTGTGAGCATCAGGGAGAAGGGTGCCAAATGCGCCCAAGAATGCATCAAAGCAAGCAATGCTTGTGCTGAACTGGGACTTGATGGCAAGTAGGCGTGTGATGGCATCAAGCTGGGACACCTCAGTGGAACTGTGTAATGGTTTGCTTGCTGCAGACAACATATCAAAGAAAGCCTTTGTGGTAGGCTCTGGCTCTTCCTCTAAAGGTGGCACATATGCGTCATGCACGTCATCTAACATGTCTTGCATCCTAGTCGCATAGCCATCATCAGTGCGCTGTCGTACCACCTCTGATCTGCTACGTTCGGACTCGCCATGGTAGATCCACAAGGTGTACCCTTGCCTAAATCCATACTTGCACAAGTGAGCAATCATGGTTCCCCTAAGTTGCGGCCGAGTGTTATTGCATCGGCTATAGGGGCACAACACACCACTAGGTCCCGTGCTCCTAGCAAAGGCTTGATCCAAAAATCATTTGTTTTATCCATCCATTCTTGGCTAATGTCATTTATGTTTCTATACCCATTATACATCCAACCACGATCCTCAGCCATCCTGATGTGCAAAATATATGTGCAAAATAAAAAATGATACTCTCACACTCTATTGAACAATCAACAACTCCATGATCTACCACAAAATTCTTGTACTACACAATGTTCTATTTCATTTGTAAACAAAATGTTCTACCACAAAATTCTTGTACCAACATTTTCCTTGTTGGTTATGTTCAAAGGATCAAAGACAAACTTTACTAGATTTCCCAAATGATGCATAGAAAGAAAAAGGAGGCAAATACTAACTGTTACGGCAGGCCCTCACATTAAACAAGCTAAGGCATAGAAGGGACTAGATGTTCACCAAATCTCCAGATTTCTAGCATTTATATTAGGAAACATAACTTGATAATCTAGTCAGTGGAAAATATTCTAGGACAGAAGCAAAATTCGAGATGTCTCATCTAACCTTATTTGAATCAATTTAACCTAGCAAAGCTATATGCTAATTGATCAAAGTTGAATGGAATAACGAATAAGCAACTAGATTAAGCCAGGAAAACCTTATATGACACATGCAGCATTGGAATTAACTATAATAAATTATTGCAAATGTGTTAAAAACTAATACTTCAGAGGAGAAGAAAAAAACAAAGAACATTTGGCTACAAGAATGCAACTACATGCATACTTAATTTTCATGATTTACATAATCAATCAAACTAGGTTCACGATTTGTCACTGTTCTATACTTCCCAATAAACCATGTTTGTCCATTTCTATGATGATAACTGTATAAGTTACAAGTTTTGCCAAAAGAACACATGTTCCTTTTACTAAAAGAGTAAGCTCGGTGATACATTAATGCATGATTCAGTTCATCAGTATCTTTGATTTCACGTTGCCATAGAACACAGTACCATTGCACTGCACAAATGGACAAATCTAATAGCATTGACCTATCCATCCATTCCACAAACGGGCACTACCAAAAAGAAGAGAGGAAATGGCCAAATAGACAGATTAATGAGGCACTAACCAGTTGCAAAGCCAAAAATATGAAAATTCAGTAAAATTCTTGTACTAAACAATGTTCTATTTCAATTGTAAAC
This sequence comes from Stipa capillata, assembly GCA_019208055.1. Taxonomy (NCBI): domain Eukaryota; kingdom Viridiplantae; phylum Streptophyta; class Magnoliopsida; order Poales; family Poaceae; genus Stipa; species Stipa capillata. The sequence goes on along the minus strand of JAGXJF010001214.1, from coordinate 13,421 downwards.
AAAATGTTCTAGAAATCTCAGGTCTACCAACATATATACCTTGGGTTGTCAGATGCAGCTTCTTGGCTCGAAGGCAATGATCATTCTTGGCTCGAAGGCAATGCAGCTTCCACGATGGTCAGGAACACAGAACGACGAAGTGAGGGCTGTAGCGTCACTAGGGCAGCAGCTTCTAGGCTCCACGGCTAAGCTTCGGCTTCGGCAGAGGAGACGGGCAGATTCGTCACAGAGAGGATGGGTTGGGGGGGCGACGGCATTAGGGAGGCAGCCTGCGTGGGGGAGGACGACATGAGGAAGGCGAAGGATTCAAGGGGAGGCGGCCAGTATGGGGGACGACAGCGTGGGGAAGGCGGATGGCATGTGGGGCGACGGCATTAGGGAGACGACCGGCGTGGGGAGGGCGACGTGGGGAAAGCGGACGGCATGAAAGGCGAAGGCATTTGGGCGGCGGCCTGGGGGAGGACGGCGTCGTGGTGACGTGGGGGGATGGCGCTGTGGTGGCGACGACGTTAGAGAGGCAGCCGGTGAAGTGGAGTGGGCGTGGGGAAGGCGGACGGCCTGGGGAGAGGATGGTGGAGAGGACGGTGGAGCAGCCAGGACGAAGGGGATTTGGGGGAGATGCAGTGCGTGGAAGGGGATTCCCAAATTTCTGCTTTCCCCGCAAGATGTAGAAAACTGTCCTGCGCAAATTGATGTTTCCCGAGTGTCATTTTTATCTCCAGTGTGTGAGCGCGATGGACACTCGGCAAAGTAACCAAAAAACCATTCGCTTACTGTTCCCTCCAACCAAAAACGTCGTTCAGTCCGCTATCTACCGAGTGTCCTTAATCTACCGAGTGTTTAAACTAGACACTCGGTAAAGTATGTATGTGTCAAGTGTTTCAGTCCTTTGCCTAGTGTTTACCTATGCACTCGGGAAAGAAATAAATGGTGCCGAGTGTCCGATTGCTAACACTCGGTAAACGTTTATACACTCAATAGATTAACATATTTTGGTAGTGAACCAACCCTAACTACTAACCACAACTGGTCTGTTGGTTAATAGTATAATAGTTCATCAATTATACTGACGTGTAGTGCATTAATCAAGTGATTAACAGATCAGGTCTTTGCTTAAGAATGTCATGCAATTGTTGAAGTAGTTAGGCTGTTTGAACTGGGCAATCGGTAGCAGTTTATTAATGGTGTGTTAAGAGTTACAAGATAATTAATCCAATGTGCCATCAACGCTTTATTAAATGTGTCTTTTAGCACAAAAATAACTGCAGTTACTGGTCTGACTGACCTGTTCTGACTGAGCATGCCGGTCTGACCAAGCAATAAGGCGGTCAGACCGGTTGGCTAACTGACTACTCCAACTCTGCCATGCTCGTTGACGGTGAGGGAGCGGGGCATCAGCTAAATAGCGATGAGCACAGGGAAGAAAAGGGAGTGGAGGAGGAGTTAGCGTGAGGGGCCAGAGACCTCACCCCGACGGTGGACCAAGGTGAGCTCGGGGAAGCTATTGGCGGAGCTGCGGGCATGGGGAGGCCGAGACTTGGCGCCAGTCTTGAACAAGACTCTGGCGGTGGCGCAGGAGGACTTCCACGGTGGCGCGCTAAACAAGGAGGAGGTCGGCGTGGAGGCTCGGCGTCGGTGAAGAACCGCTGGGGTCGGAGATCCAGGACGTTCTGTGGAGTGGCGAGCTGGGCTTTGAGGAGCCGTGCGGTGCGCTGAGGTCGGGAAGATGCTCGATAGGGGCGGCGCAGCGAGAGGCTTGGCTTGTAGGAGTTGAAGAGGGGCCCGGCGCAAGGGAGCTTCACTGCGGCGGCTTAGAGTAGGCGCTACGGTCGGAGGAGAGCTCGGTGGAGGGGGCTCTGCCCGGCAACAGGACGCACGGAGAGGTGAGCTCGGGGTGGGGCGAGCGGCGGAGTAGGAGCTGCAGCCGGCGGTGAAGCGAAGCTCGGGGATGCGGCGTTTGGTGAAGGAAAAGGAGGCGGGGCTTGGCGCAACTGCAATGGGGCATGGAGAAACGGGGAGGACACCGGCGATGCGATGGCTGGCTTTATCGATGGCAGCAAGGGCGCAGGGGGCGGAGCGGTGATGGGCACGGCGGCGTGCAGGGGAATCAAGAGCGGCAGTAGGGGCTTGGGTCCGGTGGTCGTGGGGAAGAGGGAGTTAATTGCACAAAACCACCACAATTGGGGCAAGGGTTTCAGATTGCTACCGGTTTTCATTTTTTTTCAAAAAACTACCGGTCTCTGGACAGGCCGTTGCAGATTGCACTGATCGCTCAGTAACCGCTCGTTGACACCCGTTCTGACTAGTGGGGCCCACCCGTCAGGGTGACGTGGCTCGGGGAGTACGAGTGGATGTTCGGATGGACGTGGTGTATGGAAATGTACGGTGATTTGGTTGGGGTGGTGGGGGATACGCGTATGAGACGACCTTGGACTGAGCGGCACCGTCACCGGGCTTCTCGACCTGGAGGACGCCCTCGAGGGGCACGCGGTCGTAATTGACGCCAAAGAGGACGGGGTCCTCGGCGACGGGGTGCTCGGCGCCAGATAGAGTGAGACGGCGGGGCGAGAGACGGGGGTTGGCGGACAGAGGGTAGGGGTTGGGGCTGCGGTGGCTGGCGGGTGGCTTGGAGGGCAGCCGCCGCACGGAGAGGGAGCCGTTCGCGGGGAGGCAAGAGGATGGCGGCTCCAGCCGGAGTTCGGTGGTCGGCGGCGGGAGGAGGCCCAGATCTGGGCTGGACAACGGGAGGGAGGGGTGGAACTTTGTGGAGCTAGGCGGGGGAGGGGGATGGGCGGCACCAGAGGAGGAGAAGAAACGGGAGGGGGAGCCAACGTGGCGGCAGCTCCAGCTCCAACAAGGCCGTGGTGGAAGCGAGTCTCCCCAGCAGCGGCGGCGTGAGGTCGGTCCTCGGGGACAGCGAGGAGACGAGGAGCTCGAGCTGCTCTTGCTCCTGCTCGGCAGCGAGGCCGCGGGGGCATAGCCGCACCCTATCAGGTCTCTCTCCCCTCCGAGCGATCCAATCGCCTCGCTGACACCGTTGCCGCTGCCGCCATGGCCTTCCTCGCGCGGGCGCTCCGCCACTCCAAGCCGTACCTGTCCCAGTGCAGCCCCACGGTGGCCGCCTCTTGCCGCTGGATCTCCCCGACCGCCCCCTGCCCCTTTTAGTTCTAGGTTATTTTATTTTATTTATTTATTCCTTTTTCTTTTCTCTTCCGCCTAACGTCCGTTGCCTGAAGGCCATTAACTTCACCCTGACGGGCGGGCCCCACTAGTCAGAACGGGTGTCAACGAGCGGTTATTGAGCGATCAATGCAATCTGCAACGGCCTGTCCAGAGACCGGTAGTTTTTTGGAAAAAAATGAAAACCGGTAGCATTCCGAAATCCTTGCCCCAATTGTGATGGTTTTGTGCAATTAACTCGGGGAAGAGGAGATGGGTGCGTGGCGTGGCTCAGAGAACCAGAGCGCAGTCAGCGGAGGAGGGGATCTCGGCCGGTAGAGGTAGCAACGGGACGGCGAGGCGCTCAGGCTTGAGCTGGAGGTGTGGAAAAAAAGGAGGAGGTAGCTGAAACCTTGGAGAAATCGGCAGGGAAGGAGAAAAAGGTGACATGCGGATGGTGAGCTGCCGGGCGGGTCCCGCAAACAGGTAAGTTGTTTCTTCTTTTCTTTTGTTTTATTTCAGTTTAGCTAACAAAGATCAAAAGCTATTTAGAAACCTATTAAAAATTTCATGGGGACTCCTTATGACATATATGTGTCTTTCAAAATTTTGAACCGACTAAAAGTAATGCCCTAGTCTAGTCTCCCGTTTTAATACTCTGGCAACATAGTCTAAAATGGAGTTTGAAATGCAGGTACTTGAACAACTTTCCAGATATTTTTCAAAACCTTAGACTTGAGGTCAGGTAGGTAGTTAACTTCTAGATATAAAATTTCATTAAAATTAGAGAAGAGGTGGATCAGTTGATTAATCTTATCTCAATTCTGTCCGAGGAAGAAATCTTTGGAAATTTTTGATTTAGATATACAAATGAGTTCCAATTGACTTGTAGAAATTTTTGGATAACCAAGATGTTTAGATCATATAGAAGTTTTTGAATCATGAATTTTAGTGATATTGGTTTCACCGTTCTATTCAAATTGATCATAGGGTACTTGTTAAAGGTTTTTAATCAAAGTCATTTTGAGCGATCTATATGCATGCATGTGAGAAAAAAATGTTTTTATTCATGATAATCTGCATTGATCTCGTGTATTAAGAATATGGTCATTACACCAACACACCGATGGGTGTGTGTTTAAAGCTTGGCTAACCTGGTGCAAAGGGATGACTGTGTCTTATAGGTAAAGTGTACAACCCCTATAGAGTGTTAAACATAATCAATTAACCATGTCCACGGTTATGGACAACACAAAGATCCAATCATGCCAAGGAACATGTCTCCTTTTCTCCCCAAATGTTTTTCCCTCTATTCTTTTGGAATCAGTGCAGGTGGTCTGAACCTGTAACATCCCAAATGTAACCTTTTCAATGTAAGCATCTAAGCATAATAAAACCTCCCTCCCCTTGCACTCATGCATTTCATAAATCTTAACTTCTATCATGCTCCAATTTATTCTCAAATTAAACAAACCCTAGAGTCAGTATCATGAGGATTTGTGTAAATGATGTTTCATCAAAACCCTAAATAGCACCCTGATAGGTTCAGGACCTCCCTTGGGTTGCAACTTAGGAGAAACTAAAAACAAAATAGCAAAGGATCATTTGAATCAAGTGAAAAAGATCCAAATCATTAAAATGGCAGATCTGTAGATATATCATTTTATAGTGTTTCATCTAATATAATATTATGAAATTTCATATTTGATATTATAATAAAATATACATCTCTAGTAAATATTTCACAACTTTTGGAAGCATAGAACACCTAGCTATAGTTCATACCCAAATTGGGGTAGATTTAAACATTTGGATGAATTTTAACCAAAATGATTTTTGCTTAACCTGAAAATTTCACAGTGGGTTGAATACGTATTTTAGAGGCCCTGTGAATTTTATGAATTTTTAAAATTTATTTTTGAGCCCCCGTTTAATTGTGAAACTATCAGAGAAATAAAGAAAAGGAAAAGAAAAATAGAAAGAAAAAATAAAACAAAACCTCCCCTAGGCGGAGTAGGCCGGCCTCAACCCGCCAAGCCTCTAGGCCCAGCACACCATGCCAGCCCACCTGAGTCAGCTGCCTCCACTTTCCGCCTTCCCCATGCGGAGGCACCTCCGGAGCACCACCGGTGACCTTCCTCCCCACTTCTGTGAGCCTAGCTGCTCCACTTCTCCTCCGGAGCTCCATTTCCTCTTCCTCGTTCCGGCGAAGCCTCCTCTCTCGCTTAGGAACCACATTGCCTCACCGGACTTCCCTCCTCTGCCATCACCATTGCCGCCGCCAAGCCAACCCGAAGCTCTACGAGCCGGCTCTAGTTCGTCGTCGGGTTGCCAAAGCTCCAGGGAACTTCATAGCACGTTGGCACCTCCCTTCCATCACCCCAAGCTGCTGCTCACCCTTCATCTTCCTCACCTCCGGTGGCGATCTCCGGTAGTCGACCCCGCCGACAACCACTAGCTCCACCATCTCCTCTACTCCACCTCTCCTCAGCATCCCCAGTCGCTCGGTGAGCCTCATTTCCCCATCTCCCTATTCTTCGGTGCCCTAGAGCCCATCCTGAGCGCTCCCGTTGCCATGCATCATCGGTAGGCTCACCGGCGCACCCAAGCTTCAGGACAGCCGGTCTAACCACTGGTTCTATCTAAGTCAACGGTCAAGTACTCTGTTTAAAGCCATGTGACTTATAACCCCAATACTATGTTTGTATTAAATTTGATGTTACAACGTTATCACTTTGACTGTGTTCATCAACATGATCCTAGACAGATGATGACACACAAAGGGGGTCCAGAAGTTAATTCTGGGCTCTCACAACAACAGAGACCCATCCTAGAGATGACATTGCTTAAATCCCATCTCAATAAATATGGGAACTCATTGCCTCCTTCCTTGTGAGAGAGGCCATCGATGATTATGGTAAATTCTACGCCTACGACTTGGAAGAAGGTGAGTTGATAAAAAATTGATGTGAGCTTGTTAATTAATGTGATATATATGCATGTGTTGTGATGTGAACTTGTATACTTTGAAATGGATGCCGAGTATACTTTGTGAATGAATGTGATATGATCTATGATGAAATTGATGCCGAGAGTGAATGATGTGATATGATCTGTGAATGTGATATGCATGTGATATATATGCTTGTTATTCTGTTTTGTTTCAGAGGGCATGGCTAGCATGTAACATCCTCAAGTTTGACGGGTTTGAAATTTTTTTAAATGTAAAGAGGATGTGCAACTATGTAACATATTTTAAAATATCTTTATTGGCTTTTGTTTCAAATTAATTCAAGGCTATGAATTAATTTGAGAGCAATAAAGTGGTGTTCTAATTTTTTTTCACAAATTCTTTTGGAATCTCTCTCTAAAAATATTTTATTTGGATTCCCCATATCCAAATGATTTATTAGAATTTTTCCATAATTTTTGGACCATTTTTGAGGTTGTTTTGATTTCTTTTTCTTTTTCTACAGCTTGTAATCTGAAAATAAATAATAATAATAACATATATAGTCCAGCCAACCCACCAGGCCAGGCCGTGCCGTGCTTGTGCGCTGCCTCAGCTGGCAGCCGAGCAGCCGCGCGGGCGCGCGCGCTGCGGCCATAACGCGTCGCCGCCGGCCGTTTTATTTTTCCGTTTCTCCGGTATTTCTTAGCGCCAGCACCCTCTCTTCACCTCCCTTCTTGCCTTCTCCCCTCCCCTGCTGTTTGCCTATAAAAGGAACCCATTCCCCTGTGATTTCTTCCTTTGCTCCCTCCACCAAATTTCTCCTCCACATCTTTTCTTCTCCAACTCCGGCGATTACTCCGGCGAGACTGGCACACCCCACACCGAGGCGTTGCTGCTAGGAGCTTCCCCACGCCATTGCGCACCTCCTACCGCAAGCAATCGGGAGCTTTGTCCACTACACCGACCGTATCGCGAGCTCTCCCACACTCTGGCGTACTCATTCTCTCCTCGATTTCCTCGCACTCGGTGAGCCTCTCTACAATTCCTCTCTGTGGTAGGCTCCCACCAACCATTGGAACATTTTTCCCCAACCAATTTCAGCCAATGTCCACCCATTTTTGTGCAGCCATGAATTGGGATCCATCAACTCCCTCAGTACAGTAGCCCACTATTTTTCTACATCCATTTAAACCATGTCTAACCTATGATCTTAGTAGTAAAATGGGGTATTTGGGACCCAATGAACCCACTGGTGCGATCGAATTTTGAATCCGACCGTTAGATTTTAAATTTTATTCGAATTTGGATGAAATTCGACCAAATTTTGTGCTAACTTTGTCCTGGATGATTATTTTGAAATTATTTTTTTCCAGTAGATTACTAGTATGTTTAGGAACTCCTCTATAAAATTTCATTAATTTTGCACTTGTGTAGAATTTTTTAGAATTAAAATAAGCTCTATTTTAATTATTAAAAATAGAAATGATCTCTGTTTTTAATATCTAATTTTTTCTTAGATCAGAGAACCCTAGAAATAATTTACCATGTAATTTACATCCTTTTTACTGTAATTTTTTGAGCTAGAAAAATCAGGAAGTATTCTAGGCCAATTTGAAATATATATTTAAATCCTGTTTTTGCAATAGTTCCTTTATAAATCTGTTTTAATCATTAAAAATACATGTCCAGTACCCAATAAATCATGTTACATCCTAGGAATAGTTTCAAGTGATGGGAACCCTTTTAGCATAATTTAGTAATGTTTTACAATGCTTTTAGAGTAGTTTTCATGCTTGGAATGATAGTTTTAATCATTTAAAATATGTTTCCAAAACCTTTTTAATCATAAAATGTCTCTGGAATTGATATTATATCATGCGAATCCATTTGTATAGTTTGATAATGTTAGTCATTGTTTTCTATATAATTATTACACTAGAAATGATAGAAATTGTTTTATTTAAATAATGTTCAGATTTAATATTATTATTAAATCATTTTGGTACTGTTTTAGTACTGTTAACACACCCTAAAGATGATCCATGCTTAGTTAGTACATGGTAATAACAAGAAATAGCCCTATGGTTATAGTCTTAGTCATTACTATGGTAGAAATGCATGTGTAACTCTATAGTGTTCTTATGCTCTAAATTAATTAGCGAACAATGTTATGACAGTAATCAAACCATGTTATTCTCTAAAATGTTTAAGCAATTGATCATTAGACATGTTAGGATATGCCATGCTTATGTTTTATTTGAATAAGTCATGCTAGCAAAAGGGTAGCTATGCTTGTCTTGTGAATATGATATTGTAATATATATATATATGAGTATATATATGGTTATGGCCTAATCTTAGAAGACCTATACTAAGGACTCTCTACCGATAGATCTTGCTTCTATCTTCATCGCGATGATGCTATCACGCCATCGTTCCATTCCATCCATATCTTACCTTCGTCGTGCTTCTCTCTCGTGTTGCTTTCCGAAATGTTTCTACTAGAGTCTGTATTTATCTATTTCGCTTTTGCTACGTTGCGACGTTAGGAAGTGAAGGGACCGACACGGTGACCGAAGCAGCTGAAGAAGAAGAGTACTACCATGAAGGCATGCCCCTCTTTCTTGATCATATTTGATCTTATATTTCTGAAAGTCATTATATTTTGTTGATTACAAACATGCATGCTATTTTAATCCAGTAGCTAGCGTGTCGATTGACACACCTTTACCTTTCTGCTTGTCACCCTGTTTACTTGATACCCTGAGTAGAATAGCTTTATATTTCTGAATAGAGTAGAGAAATGCTTAGCCATGCTCAATTATCTTTGGGGTGCTTTTGAATTGCCTCTTCGGAGGAATGATCTTCGGGTCAATGAATATTGCTTGAAACTTACTTGTTCAGCTCGCTGAGCTAGAGCTGGATGCCTGATGGTTCCTTCTCTCTCTATCCTTCCAATTCTACTCTGGGTGAAACTTACCATCTAATATGGTGCGGGCGACAACTGAATCAATGTTGAAGGAGCAAATGGTTGTCCTACCCGCAAAAGGCCGGTTTAAAGGAACCATTGGTCATCCGTACCACTTAAGGCCGAAGTCTTGAAGTTGGAGAATTGTGACAACAGTACAACCACATGCTATTTGGGCACTGGCTTGGTCAAGTAGGTTAGTCAGCCTTTGGTGCCGATGTTGCCGTACCGCATAAGGGGTGGACGTAGATACGAGGACCCTCGGCACAGATAGGGGGGGACCGGAGTGTGGGGCTATACTCTCAACTCCGGGCCAGACCCGATGGGCATATCACACCTTAGGGGGATCTAGCTAAAAGACCTCGTCACGGTCACCCTGCCGACACACCGGTGGGCGTGTGTACAAGCCTGCGCAGCTTGGCATAAGGGGATGATCGTGTCATGTGGGTAAAGTGTACAAACTTTACAAAGTAATAAACTAATCGATTAGTCATATCCACGGTCACGGATGACACAAGACTCATTCATGATGAAAAGGACCTGTCCCTCTCCCCCTTGCTATTTCCCTCTACCCCTTTGCTAAGAAACTGATGAACGAGCTAAGGCAGAAGCTCCTCGCTCGAATGTGATAGTTGAGGACCTCACATGGTGAAAACACCCCTGATAGTAAAACTGATTTATATCAAAATGCTGCCTTCGAATCTATTATAGTAATTCAACTAAAAGTTGCTTTACGCAAATAAACCATAGAGCCTTGCTTTGAAGCCTTGCATGTAGTATGGTAGGACCATCTACCGCTAGGTGGCTTGCTGAGTACGTGAAGTACTCACCGTGCATGTGTTTCGTGGTGGTGTACAGACAACTATGCCAACGAAGATGGAGCCGACGAGGACTACTTCTACGATGATCCCGAAGAATGAGGTCACGTGGCCTCCGTCATTTGCCTGTGGCACGGATGGAGCCACTTCGCTTTTGTGTCCACTGTTTCCTCTGATGTAATAATGTCGTTAAGACATGGTACCTTGTAAGCCGTGTGGCATATCGTACTCAAAGTATAATGTTTTTATCCTTTGAATGCATACAATGTTATTCATTTTGCTTGTGTACCATTAGCGCGATCCTGGACTGACGAGGATGTACACAAGGGGGTCTAGTAGTTAAAACCAGGTTCTCACATAGCATGTCCTGAGACTACCCAATAAACAAGAAAATTGATATTCTTGTCAAATACCGTCACATGCGATTCTATAGAAAGAACCGCATGTCATAAGGGGGTATCACAGACGGTTCTACATCTAACCATATCACATACGGTTCTATATGCAAAACCATTTGTGATAAGGGGTTAACACATGCGGTTATGAAACCGCCTGATGACATGGGGTCATCACAGGCCCATGCCCTCATCTGAGGTACAGTTTCTAAACCGTCTAAGATAAAAAAAAATTATGTATCAATATATGTTAATCAAGTATGCCTTTGCCCAAGTGTATATTTAGCAAAACAGAGTGTTGATGTCCTTATGTTCTGGAACACGTGCAAGTATTTTTCAAATTAATGAAGCACACGTTTTATTGAAGAAATGCTTCATATTTCTAAGAAACTAAGATATTCATTTAAATTAACATTTTGTGTTTGTCTTAGAATTGAACACAAATCAAAATGTGTTCTTTCGTCTAAGATGTTTAGTACTTGTAGCTGTGTACACCTCCTATGATCAAGCAATCATTATTCCCTTTATAAATTGAAGTGCACCGTTGGTTTATCCAAATGTTTGTGCCGTAATCCTACAACAATAAAACATTTTTTTGGGAGAGCCCAGAGGAGGGAACTGATAAGCATATTTGGCCCCTTTCTTTTTAGCTCCAGTCTATATATACATCAGTTTAAACTTAATTATTCACATGAACTTTGATATAAAAAAGCCCTAAGAAGCTCATCTCCTATTTAGAACGCTTCAAAAATATGAGTTTATACTCTATGACGAGTGATGCAAAGTTACCAGAGCACTGTTAACAGAGCATGGTTAATGCGCCATGTCAATGATCATCATCAACCAAGTATATTTGAACCAAAGTGGATCTCTTCAACAAGTTTAAACGGTCAAATAGTTAAGAGATTATCAATGCATTTTACTTTTAAATTAAATAAATCAGCATTTTCTGGTCCAGCATATATATTGCGCTGAAAGGTTGGAGTGATTGATGGCCGGATTGAGCTAACTTACGAAATTTCCATGGGTTTCTCCGAGCCTGTTAAGTTGTCCAACATAGCCTAGCGTAGCCTAGGAGGCTAGAGTACTGTTTGAGACATGCAACAGAACAAGCCTACCTGCATATATGTTCACAGATAGAACCTACAAACTAGGAATACCTCCATTTTGGAGTTAGTCACACAAATTTAGGAATGGTCTAGCCACAGGGCCGGGGGAGGGTCTAAGGGCGTTAGATTGTGCCCTGCCTTCAATACTTTCAATCAAAGGCCAAATGAACAGCTTTATAGAAGCTAGAATAACCCATGCCTTCAATATGCCTGGTCCGTAGGCTACCCTGGGAGCTGGCTTGGAGATTATTGGTTGGTGTCGTGGAGAAGGGGCTAGTCTGGCTTGGCGCACCCTGGCAACTTGCACTAGTACAGAAATCCATATCCGAAGCGGTTATAGCAGCCGCCTTCACGGAGTGGTTGCGAATATGGGGGCATGCATCGGAGGTGGTTATGCGTCCGCCTCAGATTAGACTTATCTGAGGCGGTTGAAACGCGGTAACCGCCATGGATAAGGAGTAATCGGAGGCGGTTACATTTTATTAACCGCCTCGGATAAGGAGTTATCCGAGGCAGTCAGAATAACTTAACCGCCTCGGATAACTCCTTATCCGAGGCAGTGAAGATAGTTTAACCGCTTCCATTAGGAGATATCCGAGGCAGTTGTTAAGTTGCAACCGCCTCGGATATGTTTTTAAACAGGCATTATTTTGCCTGATTTACTAGCCTCCCTGAAAAAGCAAACAGTTCATATGAATTTTCTATAGCACAGCACGTATACAATAGATTTATATAGCACACTATTCAATCATTCATTCTCGCATCAATCACAAGACATAAACTTCAAACATTCACATACATACACATATAAGTAATATTACAAAACTTATTTATTTGTGACATATACTCAATTCACAGCAATGATATTGATCAAATTGAAAAAAGTAAACATCTCTTAAGTTCTTCACATGAATAGAACCACTTGCCGCAGCCTCCGTACACGATATCTGTTGATAAAAAAGTCTCATTTGTTAAATAGTGACATTCATAAGAAAAAGATAGAATTATTTTACACCCATATATACGTTAGCACCGAGAGAAAAAGTAAATGACATTTACAAACTCCAAGTGCACTTATCATTGGAGACCACAAGTTCGAAAGATAACTACAAAGTTTGAAGCTTCTGAACTAGAAACTTAACTAATGACCTAACTAGAAACCTAAGTAATGATCTAACTAATCACAATCCTAAGTTCCTAGCTTGCCGCCGAGATACTGAAGCGTCCTTGGGCACTAATGACCTCGTTGTTTAGGAAGCTAGCGATGTGCGACTGGATCTGGGCCATGTCCATATCTTCTAACTGTTTGATTGCCATGATTTTCGCCCCTTCCTGCAAACATGAAGCTTACGCTCAGGGCGAATAGCATGATTAAACACTAGACATTAGTAGTGGCGATGGTTTCATACCGCTAGATCACCGTACTTTGGGTTGCTGCAAAGGGCTAGCATGTGGAAACACACGTAATACCCACAGTGAAAGGACCAAGGGTGCCGACTAGAGGGGGGTGAATAGGAGGCTAATTAAAATTACTTCGTTTTAATCTTGTTAACTGGATATTGACTTAACAGATTATCAGATTTAATTGGCTGTGTGACAGGTTCCTAGCACAGGTGAAATATGACAAGTAAAATAGCACGTGGTTGTCACACAGGTGATCTAATGACCTAGCACAGGTAAGCAAGTAATGTGGCTGTGACACAGGTGACTACGACAGGTAGAAAAGATGATATATATAACACCTGAGACACAGCTAGTACAAGCAGGCACAAAGCAGATTAAGCAGGTATAAAGTAGATCTGAATCAGATGAATAAGAGTATCTCAGATCATATAATCATGCAATGAATATAACTGCTAGAGGAAATAGGCTAAGCACTCAGAGAGAGAGACAAGTGGATTTATCCCCAAGTTCCCTACTCTTTTCAAAGAGGTACGTCTCCGTTGGAGAGACTACTCCGAAGAGATAGTCAGCACCGAATCGTGCTTGTCCTCTGAGTACCTTACGTTCAGGCCTCTT
>JAGXJF010001213.1:0-79603 GCA_019208055.1 Stipa capillata | reverse complement strand
TCTCCTCATCAAGATCTTCACTGCTATCACTCTCAATCTGTGATGTTGAAGCAGTAGTCTTCAAAGCAATATTTTTCTTGACAGCTGGAGAGGAGCTTTGCTTGCTTTCTTGCTTAAGCTCCATCTCATGTGTTAGAATCCTCCCTAACACTTCTGTGGGCTTCATTTCCTCAAATCCATCTTTTTCCTTTAGCATGAGAACAAGAGTTCTGTAGGCTTTTGGAAGCACTGACAAGAACTTCTTGATCATGTCTTCATCTTCCACTCGGTTTGAGCCTAGGGCCTTCAGCTGGTTTGTGATAATGGTGAGTCTTGAAAACAGAGAATTGATGTCTTCACCATGCTCAAGCTCAAACCTCTCTAGCTTTGATTCTAGAAGGCTCCTCTTTGACTTCTTCAGAGTGTCACTGCCTTCATAGATCTGCTCCAAGGTATTCCAGATATCCTTAGCAGATTTCATGGTATTGACTCTGTTGAAATCATGCTCCTGTAAGCCCATGAAGATGGCAGTGGCTGCCCTAGCATTGTTCTGAATATTCCTCTTGTCAACGATGCTAGGTGTTCTAGGATTCTCCAAGTTGTAACCTGTATAAACAACATCCCACACATCTGGATCGATAGCGATAAGATGCATTTGCATCTTTCTCTTCCAGAAAGCATAGTTAGTCCCATTAAAGATATGTATTTTACCCTCATAGCCCGACATCCTTTAACTCTGGCTGTTAGGCCAAATCAAAGAGCAACTTGCTCTGATACCAATTGAAAGGACCTCAGATGCCGACTAGAGGGGGGTGAATAGGAGGCTAACAAAAATTACTTCTTTTAACTAGATTGTTTAGATTAAGCCTTGTGCAGAAGCAAGGATTAGTTAGCTGTGTGACAGGTGTGTGACACAAGTAAGATGCGATGTGTAAATTAGCATACAGCTGTCACACAGGTGCCTAACACAGGTAAGCTAATGACTTAGCAAAAATAATGAGCAATCACAGTGTCTGTGTAACAGGTAGCTGACACAGGTGTGAGATATGATCTATACCAACGGTGAGACAGCTAACAAGACACATGTGTAAAGGTGATCTAAGCAGATAAACAGAATGTCTATATGAGCATACAAGCAAACAGATATAACAAGAATCAAGCAGTAAAACAACAAGTACTCAGGAGACAGAGTGTTTTTCACCGAAGTTCCCAGCTCTTTGCAGAGTGGTACGTCTCCGTTAGAAAAGCTACTCCGAAGAGGTCGCCAGCACTGAATCGTGCTTGTTCTCCGAGTACCTGATCTCAGGCCTCTTCCTTTGCTTGTGGAAGTCCTTTTGCTTACAGCAGGTAGACTTCAATCACCCTCACAGACTACTGGTCCAGCCCACACAAGCTTGGGTGGTACCAGCAACTCCTACGCCCGTCTAGGAGTAGACACTCTAAGAGTAATAGATTCAGCAGTGACAACTCTTGGAGGAACCAATGCTCTTTTGCTCAAGAACTCTAATCCTTCCCGAACTGACACTTAGGAAACTTGGCTTTCGTTCGGTGGAAAGAGGCTTTGCAATGGTCGAATGAGAGTTACTGATTGGCTCATTGGTTGAGGTCCAAGACCTCCCCTGTTCCCCTATATATAGGGTTCACAGGCACTTGACCGTTACACTGTTGCCACGTAGGATTAAGTGAGTCACCGGTGTCAGTCACCGGTGACACAGCTAATCACTCCGCCCAACTATAACCGGCTCAAGCAGACCGATACCTGTGTCACCGGCGGCACACACAGGTAAACCCTAAACTGACGCAGCCGCACTACTCAGCCCGGTCTTGGCACATGACATGCCCTCAGCGCACACACTCTCTGAAACCTATAAGGAGAGAACCTCCAACAGCCCTCCGACTCAGCAGACAAGCTATCGCAGCGCAGGTTCCTTAGCATTTTCAAGCTCTCCCCTGGTACAGAGATGTACCTGAGTCATAGAGCGTTAGACCACCTGTGACACTGGTGTGTCACACCGGTGACTCTAACCCCTAGGGTTTTCTACTGCCAGCACTGCAGAGTGCCAGCTCCAACCAGTTTTATACTTATACAAAACTGCTGACACAGGGCCACTAACCTCAAAGTATTAGTGCCACTGTCCAACATCCTGAGCATTGAGCAACTAGAACCTCCACAGAGCATCACTGCTTCATCCCTCTTGATAGTACAGGCTTTTCCTATGGACTCAAAGAAACTAGCAAATCTAGGCTTTACCTGCCCACCAACTGCAGTCACGGTCCTTGACGCATCAAGCCACCATCACCTTGCTTGCAACTCCTTGCACAGCACCGGCTTCTTCACAGCTGTGGCACAGCTGCCTAGCACAGCTATTCCTTAGTCCTGGAAACTACCCTTGTACCCTTTTTGGTGGTCATCCTTTCCTTGATGACCCTTCTTCCTGGAACCTACAAACCTGCTTATATTCACTGTAAACGTTAGATTCCAGTTTGAGTTGCCATTAACCATCAAAACCAACTTGGGGCCTAGATGTTCTTTCACAGCTGTCTCGCATCCGTGCGAGGCCAGGCATGGCACGAGTTCCTCAACTTGTTTCGGCTCCCCGACTACGGCCACCTACCCCGAGGCTCGAGGGTCAATCTTCTCACGCTACCACAACAAAGTTTTTTCAGACTGTTCATCCGAGTTCCTGCTAACTCGCACAAATAGTGGAGGGCTACTACAGCAAAGTTTTTTTAGACTGTTCATCTGAGTTCCTGCTAACTCGCACAACAGTCGAGGGCTACCACAGCGAAGTTTTTTAGACTGTTCATCCGAGTTCCTGCTAACTCACACAAACAGTCGAGGGCTACTACAGCAAAGTTTTTTCCGACTGTTCATCCGAGTTCCTACTAACTCGCACAAACAGTCGAGGGCTACTACAGCAAAGTTTTTTCAGCCTGTTCATCCAAGTTCTCACCAACTCGCACAAACAGTCGGGGGCTCGGAGTCATATACATAGTACATCACGCAACCCTAAGGGAATACAACTACACAGCAGAATAAAGGAGTTTTTGGCATCAACCATAGGACGACAAAACGCAACAAGATCCAGATTGCATAAGTTAAAAGTTCTTTACAGCACAAGAACGAGGACACACAACCATAGGGAGGCGGGTCTAGTCCTCCTTCCCGGTAGTATCACTGCCCCCGGAGATATAATCACCCTCGCTATCTTCAACAGCAGCGGGTGAGTCCCCCACTGCCTCAAACCCGGCTTCGCCGATAAACCTCTCCACCAACTCGCGCTAGTCGTTGATCCGCGTGTCCTTCGCTTCTGGTGCACGAACAGGCTCACCATGCAACAAAGTGGGATCATGACATCACCATCCGTGAATTCCCCCGGACGAGTTCAGACTGCAATAATGGGCTAAGCCCACCATGTTCCGTAGCAAGGAAGCATCACCTCCGCTTGGGTTTGCTTTGTCCAAATCTCGGCTTCATCACGCATAATGATGGAGGGCTTGATGATGGGTAGTACTACAAATCGTATATTCGTGCCCAAGTCGGTGTGTCCTAACCAGAATCGGAGAACAACTCTCGGCACGCCTTTTGGAAGGAGTCCAACTCGTGTACTACGAGGACTCAAGATATGGTATTAAGATGGAGTCCGACTCGTGTACTACGAGAACTCGTCTTATTCAGCCTATATAAGGAGCACACACCCCTCGAGGAGGGGACAAGTTGTCACATCCTGATTTTTTTTCAACCTTGCATGTTAGCATAACACCGCATGTAGTTGGTGTATTTCAAACCATGCATGGGCTCAAAACAACTGAACCTGCCACACACACACACTATATACACGCAAAAACCCTAATACGAAAGACTTCCCAATGCGGCACCTACACTAACGGCACCTTGTCACCAAGTAGTCCCAAGCCGAGGTAGAAGGATTTTCGAATGATCCCATATCTCCTCCCACCCTTGCCGCACCTTGGAACCCTAATTCCAGCTCCCGATCTTTCCTTCTTATTTAAAGTCAATCCCCTTCAAAACCCTAATCGCGAGATCTATCACTCCTCGGCCCTTCCAAAAATTCTGAGATAAATCGTGGGGCACCCTAACAAAACACCTAACAGTATAACATAGAATAATGGTGTCTAGTACAAAAATATTTGCGAATGAAACTAATAAACTTTAGAATAAAAAGGAGCATTGAACTGCAACCCCTAAAAATAAATTCTAGAAAATTTCAATAAAATTCCACAACGATCCTCTCATCTCCAGGAACCCGAATATACAAAAAAAATGAACACAGTACATTCAGAAATCCACATCTGCCAATATCAAACACCTACGCCTAAAATCTTTCCTCACATAAAATCACGAGCGAACCTCAGTTAAAATAGCTCAAAACCTTGGCAGAGATTCTCTCCTCCCCGTCCTCGAGTATTACTCGGACGATTATGAGAGCTCTGGCAGCCACCATTCATCCCGGGAAGTCTTCATGGCCAACGCCGACTCGCCGAACGATGGCGATGGCCCAGCGGTCCCCATTGTGGAAGAAACGCCGGCTGAGCTCGAAGCCACCCGGCTCCGACTCCTTGCCAAAGAGGAGGAGTTGGCCGAGCAGCAGACTCGGCTCGCTCGCCAGCGTGACGATCAACGGCGCAATGACGACATGAGGGCACGTGGACGCCAAGTCCACAATGAGCTCCGCATGCGTGAAAGGGATGGGGTCACAATATTCCCACTCCCGAGCCACAACATTGTCGCGGCCACGATGGCGGCACGCGCCATTGAGATCCCTGAAGGCAACCCGGGACACGACGAACTTCGGCAACTCCGTGTTCTGCTGGAAGAAACCGCGCTCCAGCACGCCGAAGCTTCAGAAGGTCGCCCCGGCTCCTCAGCAGGCGCTAGGAGTCGACGTTCCACCCCTCCAAAAAGTCCATCCAATATGGGTGGGCGGCGAGTGAGTCCCGACCGACGCCAGCCGGCTGGGGTGGTTCACGAACGACTCGGGCCCCATCGCGATGCTCGAGGCACTATAGTTGCAAGACACCGCGCCTGCCAGGACGCGGACAAAAACGCTCGTCAAACTGCTCCGGTCCGCGATCGACTCGGACCAAGGAACCCGGCAGACGTTGAAAGATGCGCCCATCACGGTTCCAGGAAAGACGATCGGGGTAGCCATAGCCATGATAGCGGCACCACCAGTCGGGAGCGTTCTCCGACATCCGCTGGCATGGGATATTCGGGTCCAAAAGCAATTGGTCCCCGTATCCACAGCGTCATCTTCCCGTCACGATTCCGAGTCACCGGCATCGACAAGTACACGGGTGAGACTCGACCGGACATCTGGCTGGCCGACTATCACACGGCGTGCAGAACCAACGGCGGGAACGACTACGTCGCGATCCACTATCTGCCGCTGTTTCTGGCCGACTCGGCACGAGCCTGGCTCACCAGCTTACCTCCGGGTTGCATCCAGACATGGAGCGACCTCGAGACCCTCTTCGTGAACAACTTCCAGGGCACTTACAACCGACTCGGGAACGCGTGGGATCTCCATAGTTGTACACAAGAGGCGGATGAGACTCTCCGTGAGTACATCCAACGCTTCTCCAAGAAGAAGAACTCCTTGCCCGAGGTCCGAGAGGGTGATGTCATCACCGCTTTCTCCAAGGGAGTTCGAAGCACCGACCTCATCCACAAGATAGCGCGCAAGAACCCTCAGACTACACGTGAGCTCTTTGATATAGCCAATAACTTCGCCACTGGCAAAGAGGCTGTCCGCAGTGCTACTCGGGACGACAAGGGAAGAAGCAAGGGCAGGGTGTCCAAGTCACCCAGTCGGGACGCTCATCCCGAGTCATCCAGGAAGAAGCACCGAAAGCGTAAAGGCGGCGATCTCGTTGCTGCTGCTGACCGCGCCCCGCAGCGCCGACCTCAGCGCACCAACGCGACCTTTGAAGAGATGATAAGTCAGCCGTGTCACTTCCATGGACCTAAGTCCAATCATCTGACGCACGACTGCAACCTCTTGAAGAATCTGAACAAGCCTTACGTCCCCAATAAGGGCAAAAAAGAGCCCCTTCAGGACGAGGGCGACGAATTCCCGAAAGAGACCGCTTGCTTGATGATCTTTGGCGGACCAAACGGCTACAAGTCCAGACGTCGCCAAAAGATTATTGATTGAGAGGTCAACGCAGTGGAACCGGCCGTGCCCAAGTACCTGCGA
Source organism: Stipa capillata (assembly GCA_019208055.1). NCBI lineage: Eukaryota > Viridiplantae > Streptophyta > Magnoliopsida > Poales > Poaceae > Stipa > Stipa capillata. Next base: position 73,403 of record JAGXJF010001213.1, on the reverse strand, counting down.
TGGTCCGAGTCCGTAATTTCATTCGGACGCGCGGATCACCCCGACTACATACCCCAGCCGGGACGATTCCCCTTGGTGGTAGACCCGATCGTTTGCGGCGTCCACCTCACCAAGGTCCTCATGGACGGCGGGAGTGGTCTCAACATCCTCTACGTCAAGACCCTTGACGACATGAAGATTTCTCGCTCCGAGATCAAGCCGACTGGTGCCCCCTTCCACGGGGTGGTACCCGGTAAGATGGCGAGTCCACTCGGGCAGGTCAGCCTGCCCGTCACCTTTGGCACTCCCGACAACTTCCGGACCGAGACCCTCACCTTTGAGGTCATCGACTTCCCAGGATCATACCATGCCATCTTGGGGCGTCCCTGCTACGCCAAGTTCATGGCCGTCCCCAGTTATGTCTATTTGAAGCTTAAGATGCCGGGCCCCCACGGGGTAATCACGGTGCAAAGCAGTTTCCAGCACGCCTACACGTGCGACCTGGAAAATTGCAACCTCGCCGCAGCCCAGATCGCCGAGGCCGCGCTTGCTGACCTCAAATCGGCCGTGGTCGAGGAAGCACCTGGGACACCAAGTCGATCCAGCTCGATCCCGAAGAATCCTCCAAGACGACGCAGATCGGGACTGCACTCAGCGACAAATAGGAAAGCACGCTCGTCAGTTTCCTCCAGGATAACCGGGACATCTTTGCATGGACATCCTCCGACATGCCCGGGGTTCCAAGGGAGGCTGCCGAGCACTCTCTCAACGTTCGACCGGATACCAAACCGGTCAAACAGCGCTTGCGCCGATTCGCTGAGGATAGACGTCAGGCCATAGGAGAAGAAATAGCCAAGCTTCTAGCAGCTGGCTTTATTAAAAAAGTGTATCATCCCGACTGGTTGGCGAACCCAGTTCTTGTTCGCAAAAAGAATGGAAAGTGGAGAATGTGCGTTGATTATACTAGCCTTAACAAGGCATGTCCCAAAGATCCGTTCACTCTTCCTCGCATCGACCAGGTGATCGATTCCACGGCCGGATGTGAAATTTTGTGCTTTCTCGACGCTTACTCGGGCTATCACCAGATTAAGATGAAGGAGGATGACGAGGTCAAGACATCTTTCATCACTCCATTTGGCGCCTTCTGTTATGTTTCGATGCCTTTCGGCCTCAAGAACGTAGGCGCTACGTACCAACGGTGCATACAGCGCTGCCTTCAGTCGCAGATCGGCCGAAACGTACAAGCCTACGTTGACGATGTGGTGATCAAGTCCCAAAAGAGAGAAGACCTCCTGAGTGACTTGGGGAGAGACCTTCTCCAACCTTAGAAGATATAGCATGAAGCTCAACCCCGAAAAGTGTGTATTCGGGGTCCCTTCGGGCAAGCTACTCGGTTTTATCGTTTCTGAATGAGGAATCGAAGTCAACCCGGAGAAGATCGATGCCATCGTCAAGATGGGCCCACCGAAGAACCTTAAAGACGTCCAGCGGCTGACCGGATGCATGGCAGCTCTCAGCCGGTTCATCTCTCGACTCGGCGAGAAAGCCATGCCCCTTTACAAGCTCATGAAGAAGTCGGAGCCCTTCGCCTGGACATCCGAGGCCCAGGACGCCCTTGACGGCTTGAAGAAGTTCTTAACCACCCCCCGGTGCTGGCGTCTCCCATGCCCAACGAGCCACTGCTTCTCTATGTCGCAGCAACTACTCAGGTAGTTAGCACGGTCTTGGTCGTGGAGCGCCCCGAGCCCGGCCACATCCAGAAGGTCCAGCACCCGGTCTACTTCATCAGTGAAGTCCTCTCCCAGTCCAAGGCGCGGTACCCTCAGATACAGAAGATCATCTATGCGGTGTTCATAACGTCACGGAAGTTGGTCCACTACTTCCAGTGACATCCCATTACGGTGGTCAGCTCCTTCCCAATCGCCGATGTCATCAACAATCGCGATGCCACGGGCAGGATCACCAAGTGGGCGATGGAACTAATGGCTTTCAGCATAGTCTACGCCCCCCGCACGGCCATCAAGTCCTAGGCTCTCGCCGACTTCATGGCCGAGTGGACAGAAGTCCAGTCCCCGCCCTTCGTCATCGACCTCGAGCACTGGACACTTTATTTCGACGGCTCTCTAATGCTCTAGGGCGCGGGGGCTGGCGTTGTGCTCATCTCTCCCAAAGGCGAGTGCTTCAAGCACGTGTTGCAGATCCACTTCCCGGCATCCAACAACGTTGCCGAGTACGAAGCTTTGCTCCACGGTCTTCGTCTTGCGGTTTCACTCGGGATCCGCCGTCTCCTCGCGCGCGGAGACTCGGAACTGGTAGTCAGGCTGGTCATGAAGGACTGGTCGTGCAGAGATCCCTCCATGGAAGCCTACTGCCAAGAAGTGCGCAAGCTCGAAGCCAAGTTCGACGTCCTCGAAATCACCCATGTCTTACGCCGAGACAACGAAACTGCAGACGCCCTCGCCAAATTGGGATCCAGTCGGGACGTCATTCCGACCAGAGTTTTCCTCCAGGAGTTGCACGTCCCCTCTGTCAGGGCAGACACAACACCTGAGACTGAAGAATAGCAAGTCCCGGAGAGTGACGCCGCTCAGCAGCCTTCAACAGAAGTCCTCACCGTCACTCCCGATTGGACAGCACCCTTCCTAGATCACCTCCTGCGGGACATCCTCCCGCCGGACCAAACCGAGGCACGCCGCATTGCACGACGCGCCAAGGCCTTCGTCATCGTTGATGGCGAGCTCTACAAGAGGAGCACCTCCGGGATCCTTCAACGGTGCATATCCCACGACCAGGGAAAGTAGCTACTGCAGGATATCCACTCGGGAGTCTGTGGACACCATGTGGCGCCCGGGTCACTAGTCGGGAAAGCCTTCCGACAGGGTTTCTATTGGCCGACTGCAGTTTCCGACGTGGAACACATTGTCCGTACCTGCGAGGGATGCCAGCACTTTGCTCGGCAGACACACTTGCCGGCTCAGGCTCTCCAAACTATACCGATCACCTGGCCCTTCGTGGTCTGGGGTCTGGACATGGTCGGCCCTCTCAAGAAGGCTCCCGGGGGCTACACACATCTCTTCGTTGCGGTCGACAAGTTCACCAAGTGGATCGAAGCCAAGCCGGTCGCCACGATAACTGCTGAAAAGGCCGTCGAGTTTGTCCGGGACATTGTCTTCTGTTTCGGCGTACCCAACAGCATTATCACAGACAACGGCACCCAGTTCACCGGGCGAGCTTTCCTCCAATTCTGCGACGACTACAACATCAGCCTCGACTTTGCCGCCGTGGCACACCCACGCACCAACGGGCAAGTCGAGCGGTCCAACGGTTTGATACTACAAGGCCTCAAGCCTCGAATCTTCCAGCGACTGAACAAGTTCGCAGGCAAGTGGGCAGCCGAGTTACCATCAGTACTCTGGAGCCTTTGGATCACGCCCAACTGGTCAACCGGTTATACACCCTTCTTCATGGTCTTCGGCGCCGAGGCCATCCTCCCGACTGACCTGGAGTACGGGTCCCCACGCATCCGTGCCTTCAGCGAGGCCGAGTCCGAGGAGGCCAGACAAGACGCCCTCGACCAACTCGAGGAAGCCCGTGAGGTGGCGCTCCTTCGTTCGGCCAAGTACCAGCAGAGCGTATGGTGATATCACAGCAGACATGTACGCGGACGCTCGTTCAACGTCGGCGATTTGGTTCTACGCCGAGTCCAGTCAAGCAAGCAGCAGCATAAGCTATCACCACCATGGGAGGGTCCGTACATAGTCGCTGAAGTACTACGCCCGGGGGCTTATCGACTGAAGGACGGCGACGGCAATGTCTTCACCAACGCATGGAACATCGAACAGCTACGTCGTTTCTATGCTTAATTATTTTATAAAAATGATTACATGAATAAAGAGCTTTCTTTTTACTCCATTTAAATGCAAGCCTTACCCTTTCCCGACTGACCCGCTGCGCCAGCTCGTAGCGGGTACTCGGCGCATACACGGCTTTGCCCCCCCTTCGCGAAATACTTAAGTACTATGTATAAAGTCTAAACGTTAACTCTTCGACTCCAATCGCCGGTTTACGCCGCACCCTTACGCTACACGGGACACACGCCAACGGCTAATCCCTACGCAGAAGGAGGCTACAACGGGTTGGCGAAGAGCAAAAACGGACAAACTCAAATACACAGGAACACAAGTCTTTTCATGATCAAATTAAAAGCTTGCTTGTTAATTGGATAATATATACAAAAGTCTCTCGGCATCCCTGAGTGCACGGCTAAGTCACTCGGCACCCCGAGTCCTTACAAAATCCACTCGGCATCCCCGAGTTCTTTACAAACTTTACTCGGCTAGCCCGAGCAGTTCACAACTATCCCTATTTTCTACAGGCCCGACCGTTTTATAAGCAAATCCACGGTGAACTCGACGGACCGCATCATCTCCGGAATGTCTTCTTTCGGGAAGTCAGCGGCGTACCCCTCCCCGATTGCCTGCATATCCAGCAACGGGTAGTGGGACCGCGCCACCGCCAGGACTATGCTGGCCCCCGTCCGCGCGCCCTCCGCCTCGATGTTCGCCACTTGGTCGGGCACTTGGCCCAGACGCTCGGCGACCGCCGCGACGGAGTCCAGGGCCGTCTCGTCCGGCCAGACGGCGCCACACGCCCCCTGCCCCGCCTTCAGCAGCGACTCGATCATCCCACGGGACTTCTTGAGGCGCGCCTTCAACTCTGCAACAACCAAAAGCACACATAAGCAATGCGACCAGCCGGCCGGGGAAAAAACAGAAGTCAGAAGCAGCACTAACCTGACTCCGCATCTGCGGCAGCTCTCTTCGCGGCCCCGGCGGCCGCCTCCGCGTCCGCGGCAGCTTTCTTCGTGGCCAAGGCAGCCGCCTCCGAGTCAGCGGCGTTCTTGGCCGCCGACTCGGCCTCGCGCCCGAGCTGCTCCGCACGGGCCTTCTCTGCCAAGAGCGCCTCCTCGAGCTTCCCGGCTTGCTCCTTGGCGGCGTCCAGGTCCCGGACGCGGGTCTTCGTCGCCTTGAGCTCCGCCCTCAGCCTCGCGACTTCTTCTTCGGCAGGACAAAGAGCGACCAAACCAGGACAGCAAATCACTCGGTTCACTCACCTCGGGTCTTGGCGTCCTGCGAAAGGCCCGCCTGCAGGGCGATAACTTCCGCCCCGCGCTTGCGGGCCACATCCTCCGCCGACTGCCGACTCGCGGTCAACTTGTCCCACTCGGACTTCCGCAACTCCAGGCGTTCGATAACAGGCAGCCGGTCTTGGAGGAAGGCGGTCTTGTCCTACGACCGCTGGTTCAGAGCCTGCAGAAAGAGCACACATACATGTTAGGCCACCCGGCAAAGGCATAAAAGCCCTCCGCTCAGCCCCAAGGACCCAGCGGAGGCTCAGGGGCTACACCCTCTGGGTGCACTGTTCGTGCACCTAGGGTCAGACTCAAAAAGACAACTACACCCTCCGCCCGACTATCCTAGTCGAACGTAGGCTCGGGGGCTACACCCTCTGGGTGCACTGTTCGTGCACCCAGAGTGAAGACTACAAGGAAAAAGCAAAGGGCCCTCCGCCCAACTAACTTAGTCGGACAGAGGCCCGGGGGCTACTTCCTACGGTCTTACTCCTACAGGGGTGAAAACGACGTACCTCCATCAAAGGGTGCAGCTTGCCGTTCAGCAGGTTAGCTCCTTCCTTCGCCGTCTTCAGCAAGGCGGGGAGGATTTCTCCAATTTGGGCAACGACGTCCGCAGCCGCCTGCCACTCCTTCTCCTCCGCGAGATCGTCGATCTCGCGGACCACCCTACCGGGCGCCCCCGGGTCCGCCTCCCGGACCCGAAGTGGTCGGCGCACCAACTCGGAGGACGGCGGGCGAGGAGCAGTACCGCTGAACTCCTCCATCGGCGGAGGCGGGTCACGATCCCGCGGGGCGGCCCCGGCCGACCCGGGACTTCCTCTTCCTACGACCACCAAGGCCCGGCTGACGTCCACAGGCGCTCCCGGGGCTGGCACTCCGGTGGAGGGCTCCTCCTCCGGAGGCTCGGCGGCCGAGTCGGGCTGCACGCTGGGCCGCTTAGGAGACGGCCGGGGAGATGACGGCAGGTTTGCAGGCAGGGGCGACGCAGGCCGGGCGTCCGCCGCGGGAGGATCCTCGCCCTGGCTGGGCGCTGGGACGCTCGGGGGAGCCTTCGGGATGTCCCCCGTCCTTCGCGCCCTGGGTAGTTCGAGCTCGTCAGCATTTAAAGAAACAAAGTTAGGAAGGCAGACGGCCTGACACTCACTTCGAGGACCGAGGGACGTCGATGGGCTTCCTGGCTCCCGCGGTTCGCCGCCCAGGCGCGGCGACAGCCGGGGCCGGCGAGGTCCCCGACCCACTGGGTGCCCTGAAGGCGGCGCTGGCATCTCGCTTTTCCCCCCGGCCAGGGGGAGCGTCGTCTTCGGCCGCCCGAGAGGCTTCACTCGGAGCGGCAGCCGGCGCCACCGGGTCAGCACCAGCGGCGGAGCCCTCCTGCTCTGCCGGTGCAGTCTCCGTGGCGGCCGGTGCCACCAAATCAGCTCCAGTGGCGGAGCCCTCCTGCTCCGCCAGTACGGCCCCCGCGGCGGCCGGCGCCGCCGGACTAGCACCGCTAGCGGGGTCCTCCCTGCTCCGCCGGGGCAGACCCAGTAGCAGCTGGCGCTACCGGGTCAGCACCAGCGGCGGTGCCCTCCTGGCCCGTCGGCGCGGTCCCTGCGGCAGACGGGGCCGCCGAGCTGGCACGGGGGGCCGAGTCGCCCTGCCCTGGTGAGGCGGCGCCCCTCACGACGGTGGTCGGCCCAGCGGCGGAGCTGCTCCGTCCTCTCGGGGTAGTGCCCGCCGGCCGCCTCCGCCTCTTCACTCAGAAGGCGCTAGCGTCGTCCGAGTCCTCGTCTTCCTCCTGAGCGGGCGTGCTCGGCAGGGGAGGACGGGGTGGAGCAGCCGCCGGCGCCTTGGAGGGCCCGGCACCCTTTGAAGACCCGGCGCTCTTTGAAGGACCGGCGCTGGAAGAAGAAGACTCGGCGCCTTTTGAGGGGCCGGCGCCGGAAGACGAAGCCCCGACTGCTCCCTGCAGTGGCGGCCCGCCGCTTGGGACGTCGGCATAGCGCGGCTGGTTCCAAATCTCGTCCTCCGGGAGGGGAGCCTTGGATAAAAGCCGAACAACACCTGCCGAAACGCAAAGGCAAGTTCCCGAATGAGATTCGTTGAAGAAATAAAGGAAGAACCAAAAAGGCGGGACTCGGGTACTTACGTCACTCAGGGGGTTCGCCCGGCTGAAAGGGGCTGGCCGCCCGGAGAAATCCAGGCTCGTCCCCTGAGCCAAGATCCTCTCGAGCCGGCTCTGGATCTCGCCCTCCGTGAGCTCCTCCGCCGACTCCCGGGTCGCGTCGCCCTCGCCGGTGTACTCGAACATCGGGTGCGCTCGCAGCTTGGCGAGCTGCACCCGCCACCGGACGAATGTCGCAGCGACGACAGCCCCGGTGACCCCGGCTTTCATCGCCTGCTCGAGCTGCGCCATCACGACGGCGACGCTGTCCTGCTCTCTTTCGAGCGGCAGGTCCGACCAGCTCGGCCTGACCACTGGCGGCTGACCCGAGAAGGCCGGCAGCGATGGCTCCGGGTTGGCGCAGTAGAACCAGTAGGCGTGCCAGCCCTTGTTCGAAGACTGCATTGGCGGAGCCGGGTAGTTCTTCGCTGCACCCGACCTCAGCTGGAACCCGGCGCCGCCCACTACGGCCGGATTGTCCCTGCTCGGCTGCGGCTTCACCATGAAGAGGTGCTTCCACAGGGCGAAGTGCGGCCGAATGCCGAGGAAGCACTCGCATAGGGTGATGAAGCAGGAGACGTGGAGGACGCTGTTGGGGTGAGATTGTGGAGCTCCAACCCGTAATAATAGAGCAGCCCCCGCAAGAATGGGTGCGCTGGCACGGAAAACCCCCGCTCGAAGAAGGGGTCGTGGACGACCAACTCGCCGGTGTTCGGGGTAGGAATGGTCTCCTCGGTGGCGGCGCGCCACTCGACCAATTCCTTCGGCGGCAGCAGCCCGAGCCGCACGAGGATCCCCAGCCGAAGGTCCGTCGCCGTTGACTTCGTCCACGGGGCCATTGGACTGGCGGGCAACTCCTCTTCATTCAGCAGCTTCCAGACCAGGGCGTCCTCTTCGGCCTCCGTCGGGTCGGCTTCCCAGTGCGGGGATTGCATCCGAGGTGGTTGAGGCGGAGGTTAGGGTTTTGGGTGGAGCGGCGCGTGCGAGCGGATCGGGGAGAAGAAGGCGAAGCGTTCGGGCGCAGGAGGAAGAAGAAAGGCGAATGGGTGCGTGGGCCAGGACCCGCGGTCTCTTTAGAATATAAAGGGACGGGCCGGCGGTTCGGTTTCCCCACGTCCGCACGTGTCCGAATCCGCCGCGCCCCACTACGCGCCTCTTCAGATTCACCCACGCGCGTCTGGCGGGCCACGTCGCGTGATTTTCGCGCCCACGACCCGGCGGCGCCGCGATTCGTGCTGTTTAATGAAGGGACATCTGACGGTTGGCTTTTCAAGCCTAATAAACCCAACGGATTACGTCTCCGCTACGTGGCGGCCAAAGCGTATTTCCTCTAAATCACTAGCCGGCTGCCGGGAGAGTCGGCGCCGGGCGCTTTGGCTGCGAAGGGTATCAGAGGCTGGCCTCAAGCAGGAACGCAGTCGGCTGAGTACACCCGAGCGAGGGACAGCAATGGCGTGCCTTCCGTAGGCCACAAGTTGGATGCTGAGCAACTCGGAGTTGCTGGATTCTCCGCCCAGACCTGTTGAGTACTTACGTCTCGGAGGCTCTGGTAACTGGGATTCCCAGATTCAGTGGAATGACCCAGCATAAGACTTCGACACTCGGGAACCTATGCGCCATGGCTGGTTTTTTCTGGTTCGGACGAGAATTTCAGAGGCATTCCTTCAGGGGACACCAGCCGGCCCTTAAACCCACTCGGGAGGGTCAGGTGCTACTCGGAAATTCAGTCGGGATTCATGGCATGCCCCACGCTGGGTTATCAGCCGGTCCCCGTCCTTAAGGATGGACCGGGTGCCACTAGAGATTACCTGTTAATAGCTCATTCGCCTTAACATTCCTGCCTTACGGGTGAGTGTTACTTGGTTCTAACTGTCTTGTTTTGCAGAAGTTCCATTAGCCCTTCGCAATCTCCCAGCAAGACCGAAGTCAGTCGGGGAGCTCATCCAGAGGTGAAGATCGGCAGCAGTGAGATCGTGAAGGACTCGGGGGCTACTGATGATGACATGGCACCCGGGTATCATCAAGGAGGACGAATCCGGCCTCCCGACCACGGGATGGGCCGGGCCGACTACTCGGAGTCCGACTCCAGCACGGGGGCGCCTCATCAACGTGGAGTACAAGACAAGGACTAATACCCGTCCGGTTTACCCGAAATCTGTTGTAACCAAATAGGAAATCAATCTGTTAACCGATCTGGACTCCTGTAACCTTATCCCGGCCGCCTATATAAGGCCCGGTAGGGGACCTCCGATCGGTAATCCATCTAAGTCTCCATTGTTTCATAGCTCAAGCCCCCTCGAGATCGATTCTCTAGGGCTTGCGGCACTCGGGATACACGCAATACCAGCCACCGAACACAGGACGTAGGGTATTACCTCTCTGTGAGGGCCTGAACCTGTCTAAATCCTGTCTCCCGTGTGCACCCATCCTGATTTGCTGTGTTCACACCGCCCCATATTAAGTATTGCCGGAATAATACTCTGACAGCCACACTAAAGTAGACTGGCATTCAAAGTCAAAAATGGATTATGGGTTATGGGTTTAAGGACGCGATCCGCCGTGTTCGTAGGGCGACATGCCAATTTCCCGTTGTGTCGGAAAAAGTGAAGAAAGGGTTTCCCCGTGGACTCGGGCAAACCCCAGTAACCCCGTAGGTGCCAGGTGAGCTTTGTCCCCTTGAGGAATCGGGTGATTACCATGTTTTCGTTGGTATCCCCATAAGTACGAGGTGAGTTGTGTCTCCCTGAGGAACCGGACGATTACCATGCTTTGCCGTTATGACGGAAAGCACAGAGATGATCTCCCCGTCATAACGGGTAGAGTGATTCCAGCAGGTACCTTATCTCGCTGCGTAGAGATGTTTTGCTAAAATTGCTGTTATATCTATTTACATATTTCAAATGCAAACTTACTTTCTCGCACAATATGAAACCTAGGATAGAGCCACTTTCTTGATAATTCCCTTGCATGCATATATCTGTGAAAAACTTCCTGGTGGAGTGCTTGCGAGTACATTCAATGTACTCACCTGGCTTGTTGATTTGGCCAGACTAAAGGATCAACAGCTCGAAAGCAACGACGGTACCCGCGATAACTAGGGCGAACCCCCAGTCAGTTGCCTGTTGGGAATGGCATATTGATGGGCACATCACCGCTCGATTTCCGCTGCAAGATTTTTAGCCGTTGGGCTAAAGGTATAAATTCTCGATCGCAAGATCGGTTTTATATCATATTCTAATAAGTGCGTGTATGACCTTGATATATAGGTTGTCTTGTGTGTACCGGCTACTGATCCAGGGACCGGTACAGTAAACACAAGGGTTTATCCGGCTTTAAAAACCGTGTACGCCACAAACCCCGGCCACCGCGCCACAGATGTCCTCCCATGTCCCTGTGGCCACAGCGCTGCTCCATTGCCTCGGCGATGTCCTATCGTCGGGATTGAAGAAGAGCAGCGGCCACCACCTAATCGAGCTTGCTGTCGGCCTATTTAAGGAGCAGCCAAGCACTCCATCTTTCACCCAAGCCACCGCTCAGCTCCCCTCTAGCTCAAGCCTTCTCCAATCACTGCTTCGAGCTTCTCTCTTCTCCGCCGAGCTCAGCCATTAGCTAACTCTAGTACGCTGACCACCGAGCCATCCCAGTGCTATCGAACTCTAGGAACAAATCGAGCCATACCACCGTGCTACCCTTCCTTGCTCCTCCATTTTCACTTAGCTAATTTCCTCCGGCAACCCTTAACCAGCAGAGCCCTAAATCCTGACCGTGACTCCCTGCCATTGCCGCGCCTGTGTCCGAACCGAGCTACCCGAGGACGGCCAACGGTAAGAACCGAGGACGGGTAAGCCATGCGCGCATGGGCCGAACAGCCCGCTTGGCCCACGACCGAGCGCTGCGACCGCGCCTTTTCCCGGTTGCGTCTTCTCTGGTCCCCGTGTTCCCTTCGGGAAAGCGTAAATCCTCTCTGAGAAAGCGTAGAATCCACTAAAAACTGGTTTCAGAATTAACCAGTACCGGTTTAGCTCAAACTCGACCGGTTCAGACCCCTCCCAACCGGTTTTTGGAGAGGTTTCACTGGTTCTGATATTCCAAGAATAATTCCAAACTTCTGGTACAAAAAGATTGCAAGTTTTGAATATCTTTCGAACAAAAATGGAGAAGACTAGGTCTAGGGTTTTTCTTTTATTTTCACTAAACTAACATATACATCACATGTCATTCCTTTTAGGAGACCAAAAATAAACCTCCACCTACCCAGTATACTTAGCATATCTATGGTATCCAATAGCTCGGTAGGGCAGGTAAATTAAGAGAAACAACCTTAATGACATGAAATTACTATAACATGAAACACATCATTACATGTGGCATATACGCATATACCCATCTTCTAGGGCGTTCATTGTGCTCATAGCCTTGAGCCCTAAAACCTCGGGAACTTACCACTAGGTTAATCTCCTATATACTCACCCCACTCTCCGTTCTGTGTTGCCCCTGAACCGGACAACTCCTCGGATAGGATGACCATCTACTTCCTAAGAACCCTAAATCCTAACTCGGCCGAACCCTTTATCACCTAACCTTAACAACCCCATTCCTTTTGAGCATGCACACTGTCTTATTGAGGTTGCTCTGTTTGGTTCTTATTCGCCGATTTTCCGACGTGTAGTTGACAGAGTGAGGTACGTGCGTGAGGAGGATACGGAATCACCCTCACGTCAGGAACAGGAGCAAGAACTGCCAGGCAAGCATTCCCACTTTGATCATGTTGAATCCCATATGTGCGAAATTTAATTATTTTGTTTACGAAATTTGCATGCTATGTGGATATCAACATTATTTTATGTAGACCTAGGTATACCCGATAGCTGCACATGACCTAGGTCTGGGTGTCCGATTCTTTGTAACCCTAGGAATATTAGTCGATGGTCCTGCGACCGATAAAAGTATTAAGATTATAGGCTTTAGCCATGCTTAGACCTGCTGTAGTCAAAAACTAAGTTTTTGTTCGGACACCACGGACTCCTTTGGGACATGGGAAATAAAACCCTCGGATAGCAGGTGTTATCCGCAGTGGCATTTGAAAGAAATGTTTGTCAAAACCCGAATAAAACTGGAGGTGATTTTGATTTGGGTGAGAATGCTAAGGGTAGCTCGGGGGGTGTAGAGTACCTGATGGTGGCATGGTCGTCCGGGACGCACATGGGTCGAGGAATGAAGTCTTGCTCGAATCAGTTAAGGACCAAACCTAAGTGTCACTAAATCAGTTCCCTCACCGTACGTCCACATGTCCTTTATGGGAAGGACTTGACTCGGTACCCCGGCAAGTATTAGGGTATGGACCCGTGGGAAGTAGGAAGCATGTGCTAGGTGGTTAAAAGTCCTAGAGATCCCCCACCGCTGGGCGTTTGGGTGTCAATGCGACACAAAGATAGGGAGTCCCATTTTCGGGGTCCGGGATGTGAAAGTTGGGTCAACCACGTAGCGGGTCCAGCTCTAGTATGGAAGCGGGTGAATGCCTCGTTGTAACAGCCCTGCCTATACACCTCGTGAAGTGTATCTGTTAGCGCTCGGCAACAAGGGGACTTACATCTTGTGGGTAAAGCCGTACAACCTCTACAGAGTGTTAAAAACTATTCGAATAGCCGCATCCTCGGTCATGGACATGAACTGGCAAGGCCACACACTGATTAGACTAAGTTTTGTTTATGAAAGCTTGGGAAAGGGATTAAGGACGTGGGCATGATGTGTCCACAGGTTGCGATTTACGCTACACGGTTGGTAGCAAGGAATTACAGGAGAAGGAGGCTAGCCGTACTGTCCGGGACAGTACGGGCTGAGCATTGAGATAAGTGGAGGCTAGCCGAGCTATCCGGGATAGCACGAGCTGAGCACTGAGTTGAGGAGGCTAACTATACTATCCGGGATAGTACGAGTTGAGCAATGAAATGATGAGGCTAGTCATACTGCTCGGGGTAGTATGGACTGAACTATCACAAGTGATAAAAGGAGGTAGCCAGGTCTACCTCATGTGAAGTGTTGTTACTTTGAATTGTCCTAATTTCCAAAATTGCTTGAAATCTATTATTCTCGTATTTAAATTGAGAACTTACTTTTCCGCACAACAAGCAACTTAGGGTAGAGCTGTTCCTTTGACATATACACTGCATGCTATATTGCCATATATTATTCCTGTGGGAATAGCTTGCGAGTACAGTCAATGTACTCACTTGGCTTGTTGATATGGCTAGATGATGAAGAGTTTGTCTCCGACGACGAAGACAGTGACTACGAGGGCTAGGGCGTTTCCCCCAGTCAGTTGCCTGTTGGGTATGCATATTGAGGGGCTACCAACCGCACTTTCCATTTCCGCTACTGTTTCTATTCGGCCAATAGGCCCGTATGTATGAACTAAAGCCATAATGGCTATTGTGTAATAAAAGAATTCGGTACTGTATGACTACGCTATCAAGTTCTGTGTGTACTGGCTACTGATCATGGGACCAGTACAGGAAACACATGGAAGTATCCGGCTTAAAAATCGGGTACGCCACAGCTTGGTATCAGAGCCAGGTTGACTGTAGGAAAACCCTAGCTAGCCTGGCCGTTAGATAAACCTAGAAGTATAAATTATTTTCTAAAAATAAAGCAAGTTACTTAGGTATGAGTCTGGTATTCTCATCCTCTCTAGTATTCGTCTTACCCCATCAAAAACTTTTGAACATCTAGACTCACCCTAGTCTTGATTTCAAAAATTTCGCAGATGGCAACGGTCGAGAAGTATGGAGAGACTTGTGCATCCACCGCTCCCGGATTTCCCAAACTCCTTCGGGAAGCTATTGAAAGATGTGGAGGGATGGCTATACCGGAATATCACATCTTTCAGGAAAAGATGACAGAGACCGTAACTGAATACTGGGCAAGAGTGTTTATTTTTGGAACAAGTCAGGAACACCAACGTGCCTACAACTTTATGGGGGACCGAACCTGGTCTCCTATCCTGGCCACCCACTCGGCCGCCTACAAGGCGTTAGGGCACCTCCGCCATGAGATCCCTGAGCTGGCCGCCTTTAGGGTTACCAGATATTTCCCGCAACACCTGCTCCGAGTGGATGTCCATTGGTATACCCCGCCAGAAGGTGAAGATGACCCAGCAGTGGTAAATCTGGCGCGTTATGTGAAGGCACAGGACTCCTACCTCCACTGCGTCCTCGCCGAGCTGGATATGGTACGCGATGAACTGCAACGCGTGTGAGGACTATTGAAATTGGCTACTACTCGCCAGCAGAGGACCGCCAACACCGGCAATGTACCTCCGGAGCCCTGCGACATACATGTCGTGGGTGAAAGTGAACAGCAGCCACCGCCAAAGCGACACTGTGGAAACCCCGGAGTTTACATAAGCCCATTCACATCAGGGACAAGTACCTCTCAAGCTACGTTCGGACTACCTAGTCCCACACTGGTCCATGGTATGGAGAATGGTCTAGCAGCTGTTCTGGACTCGGAGGAAGAAGAAGACCCTGAGGAGGTGATACCCGCAGAGGATGGTGGTGATGACGACCTTCAAATCATGTCTTAGACACTTAGCGCTCGTGTTTGCCCATCTCCACGAGCTAGCAATATGTACCCTAAAATAAGTAGACGTCTACCGAATGCTAGTCCTTGTATAATGTGCTAAAACCTTATGTATGCAGTATGATGTACGACACACCAGTAGGTGATGTATCGTGCTACTATCTTAAATAAAATGGCCTATCCGGCCTGTTGGTTTACAAAATATTTTCTACTCCATACTCATCCCCCGAATCCCTCTTACCTGTCATTCAAACTGCGATTCCCGGATAAAGTCATGACACCTCGACCGACCCGCATTTATATGGGTAGGCGGCTGTCGCATCTGGGGAAGGAAGCCTGTCTTCCTTATGACTGAAGCCACACCCATCCGGCTATAAAAAAAAACCCCAAGCCCTCCGCTCCTCATCCCACTCACCTGGCTTGTTGATATGGCCAGATGATGAAGAGTTTGTCTCCGACGACGAAGACAGTGACTACGAGGGCTAGGACGTTTCCCCCAGTAAGTTGCCTGTTGGGTAGGCATATTGAGGGGCTACCAACCGCACTTTCCATTTCTGCTGCTGTTTCTATTCGGCCAATAGGCCCGTATGTATGAACTAAAGCCATAATGGCTATTGTGTAATAAAAGAATTCGGTACTGTATGACTATGCTATCAAGTTCTGTGTGTACTGGCTACTGATCATGGGACCAGTACAGGAAACACAGGGAAGTATCCGGCTTAAAAACTGGTACGCCAAACAAGTTCAATCAGCCATCTCTTAGATCCCTTAACCTCGAAACCATACCCGCCGGGTTCCCTACCCGTCAAGTTCCCCCTGTAACAAGGATCTCGTCGAGTTCCTTACCCGCCGAGTTCCCTCTGTACTTCATACTGCATATCAACCCAATCAAAGCAGGACGTAGAGCTATTACCCAACTCGGGGGGCCTGAACCTGGGTATATCGGTGTTGCAGAGTTGGTCTGAGGTATCACCCCGCTACCTTATACATCTGTGCTGTACGAGTACACATATCGGTACCCCGCGTATACCATACATCGACAGAATTCATATTTAAAATTATTTTTTAATGATGTCACTTTTGTGTCACGTAATCTACATTTTATTGATCTAATTGTTGGTTAAACTTAAAATCTTAGAATAAGTGATTGTCTTCTATTTTAAAATGGAGAAAATATAATAGAGTAACGCCATTCTCCTTAATAGCTGATCCAGATTGTGTCTGTAGTACATTAATCGACAAGTTATAGCCGACACCTTCCAAGCGGCCTGATCTATGTAACGACCTGATCAAACGGAGTGAAAACCTGCGTGCTTGACCGGCCAAAAGCCCCTCCTGACCCTCAACACCCATTTTCTAGTTGAACAGGTTGACTGTAAGTGAAGTGCAAATTAACCTCAATGTGAAAATGACCAGATGAGGTTTGAAACTCGAAAAAAAGAGACAATCAGACGGGCCTGGTCGCGTACAATCACATTGCCACATAAGCAATTATCAAAACAACAATATGTTAGCTCTTATTCTGACCATGCATGATAGTAGTAGGTAATACTAGTCATAGTGGAGGCAATCTTTCTCTCCGGGGAAATGCAAAAAAAGTTGCCGTGATAGTAGTTCTACGTACGACTGACTGGATTGGATCTTTCTCTCAAGACTCACCAGAGGAATTAAGGAGGAATACTCTCGGTCTTTTCGGCATTAAATTAGGAGGAATACCCTTTTGATCTTCCCTCTTCATTGAATCAGGCCTGGCGCAGGTAGCTGCTGGGGCGTGCGTGTTTCAAGAAGATGGGAGCATTGCCAAACGCTGGGGCCAAAGCCGTAATCATTAGATTTGCTTCGGGAACCATCGATCGAAATAAGTTTTACTGCGCACCTGTCTTCCGAAACGAATCGTCTTGGCAGAGAAAAGATCCACGCTTTTTGCAGTGGACCACTGCAGTGAAATCCTGTCTTATACTAAATGTCACGTCCTACAGACGGACTCCGCGAGACTTATCTTTAACTAAATATTCATTCAGCAATACAACAATATGTAAATTATATGATATAAAATTAATATCAATATCTTTTAATTATATTAATTTTATATAATGTAATCTATATATAATTATACTAACTACTGATCAAAATTAAAATTTCAAAAAATAAGTATATTTTATATTCCTCGATAAAGATAGTATTTATGACCTTTTTGGATTAAAGAATTTTTAAAGAAATTTTGTAAGATTTGAATCCACATGAATTTTTTTTATGGAGCCCCTTTAGATCGCAGGAATAAGCTCGTAAGAACCTACAGAACTTCTATGGAATGACTTAATCCATAGGAATTTTGGAGAAATTCTAACATGAGTTTAAACCTCATAAAAATTTTTCTTTACGTCTTGCATGAACTTTCTTTCTCTTCAAATTCCGTGGAGCATGTAAAGAACTAGTTTTGCATATTTCTATGTTGTTTTTCTATAAAATTCTATAAATCATGATATTTTATTTTTTTATTTTTTATTTAGAGAATCCTACTTTTCAAAAGGCCGAAGGGAGTAAATAAAGGTCACTCGCTCTAACAGCAACCAACTCCAAGCAAGCAAGCAGGAATAATACAACGATGTGACATGTAAGGTAGTAAAACCGTGCGATTACAGTGCCATTACTTGGATTAGTATTAAGCTGAATATATAGGCCTGACTGCAGATTACCTATGATAGGCGGATTTGACTGAACGCAGACCGCAGTGCCACTCAACTCGTAATCTCGTACTCGACTCTGAAGGTAGCAACCTTCCCAATGATTTAAACGTGCACCCGAAAGCACGTACCGCATTAAAAAAAAGAAATTCCGAACGAAATCACACATGCTAATGTTCAGGGTACTTTATGCATGTAAAAGGCTTCGTAAAAAAAGCTTTGTATTTTTGTGGCCTGTGCCACATTATATATCGTAATGCACAAAGCACTCAAACATTTACAATAATTTTCGGATTCTTTTAAACTTATAAAAAATATAATTTGTTTCAAGGTGGGAACATGTGAGCTCGAGAGCAATATTGATCCTCTCTATCCTAGTACTTCCTCCTTCTTAGTTGGTTAGGCGGCTAAGCAAATGATCAAAATCCCAAATTGTAAGGCGAAACGGCTAAGCAAACATTCGAATCACCGCTTTGAATGCCGTGAGAATTTATTATCGCATGCATGCGAGCTTCATCTCCACACTCCTCTTCCCACCAACTCGTTTAATCCTTTGCATGCAACGTAGTCTCTTTTGCATGCATGTCCATGCACACACCATATTAGTGATGAGGGAGAAGGGTAGCAGTTGTTTGCATTAATTATGGTGGAAATCGAGGGGTTAACGATGAGTATCCACGAATGTTAACTGAGGGGAGAAGGGAGTCCTTGGTGTTCTTTTTTTGCTCAGATGTCTAACAAACTGAGAAGGAGGGAATAGTAGCTTGCTGTGGTTACAGTAAATTCCATAAGCTCATACGTATACATATTATTTGACGCAAGATTTGTACTCAAAACTCCTATGTTGTCTGAATTTAGACCGTCACCATATGTGGTTTGTGATGCTAACTTGGTTTGCTCCGCTCAAAGCATCTTCTTCATCTTCGCCTTCTTTCTTTGTTTTTTTCGCTTTCGTTCTTTTTTTTTCTCTCTCTCTCTCTCTCTGAGTGGAGGCTCAGATCATGTCCTCGCAGTGTTCGCAACCGCAAGGCCCAGCTGCTCCCGGTGGAACAGATGATCCTTGCTTGTGAACCAACTGTCGAGGGAGCAGTAGACTGTAATCTGTAAATCTGTAGTCAGTAGCTAGTGTAACACTGGTACTACTCCTAGTCCACTCGGTAGTGTAGCACTAGTACTCTCTACTCGCAGTCCACTAGTAAGTATGACGTCCGCTGCAGAGCTGGGCATAGCCGCGCAGAAAATCCAGGGAAGATGCGATGCGACCCCAAGGCAACATTTAACACGCACGACGATATCCCCACGAAAGATTCAGATTGTTCTGCTCGCTTCCAGGTCCATCTGACTGACTGATAGTATACAGTAGATGCTCCAAGGCCATCAGGTCTGCGCGACAGTCGTCTAGTCTCCAAACCCTCCTGGTCACTCGAGTTTGGCAAAATACACGTCGTTTTAGACAATGACTACCATTACTTGTGTTGCCACAAAGCATCTCTGTACAAATAAAACTTGTGAAGCACTAGTACATTCTTACGGTGTATCAAACGGAGTTGTAAGATGGATCAACAAAAAATTAACACCCATGCTTGAAACAAAGGAATCTGTAGCTGTATCAACTCATTTTCTACGGAGTGTCTTTATATTTCAAAGAGTAAATTATACTTTACATTAAATTTTGTTAGTGTTTTCGCTTTACACCATATCCGACTCAATAACATTGCACTTTACACTATGTTCCTGAAAAACCATATTTAAAAAAATAGAAAAATTCATACGTGTGTACTATGGGGTGGACTATATACCTATAGAACTTTGCTAAAAATATGGCAATCTACGATCCGTGCAAAAAAAATCAAATGCCACTTTTGTGTTGTTGACTTGTTTGTTTCCAAATTCAAGAGAAGTGAAGCTAGGTCACTTAAATAAACAAAATCAAATGTGACATTTTCTCCAGGGAGGTAGGAGCAATGGAATCAGGACATCAATATTTTGCAGTGAAATTTTGCCACGCAACTGCATCGCAAAGAATTTCTCTTCGCTGTCAATAAGGATTCTTGTTGTTGTCTTCATCGGATGAAGCTGCCTGTTCTTGCTCAATGAACTTCTCTAAAATCCTTGCTTCATTACGGAAGGTGTTGTGCTCTAACCAAGAAGCTTTAATCCGTTTTTACTTCAGGTCGTCATATGAAGGTTGGGCTTGATATGTGAGTCTAGGGTGCTTAATGTTCTGTTCTTCAACAAGGACCAGATTCCCATCACAATATGCAGCAGGTGAAATTGTACAGCAGCTGCAACTATGTTCAATCATTATTGTCACCAGATTTGCCATGCCTCAGAAATTTGAACCATTTCCAGTTTGCATACAGTGTAGCTTCGTCATCAAATGGAATAGTTTCTCCCTGAAGGTCATAATCTAATTTAGTGTTCTGAGAGAACTGGAAGTTGCTCCCGATACCTCTTTGCCATTTCCTCAGCTTCTGAAAACACCTTCTGCAGCACCACAAACAAATGGTACTAAGAAAAGATACATAGGAGAGAAATTTGCCAAAGAAAAATAAAGTGCAAATCAGTACTCACCGCTTTGTCTGAGAGAAATAAACCAGGAACACTCTCAATATCTGCTATGCTGTTAATTAAGTAGCAAAATATATTTCAGCGTTCTATCATATCTGATGGCAAAAACTCACTACAAACAAGGGATTTAGTAAGCTGGTACCACTAGATTGTTTTCAAACTGTTAGTTAACAACTGAATGGATCTAATGCTTTGTGAGGTGAAGGTACACCTGAGTGCAATTTTGTCTGGAAGATTCGACTTGATCACCAGAACTTTCACCTCATCATCTATCTTTAGGATGTCACTTACTGACAAGACATGGCCTTGACTAATGTTGGAGATGTGCAATAATCCACTGAATAAGAGTAGATGAATACACTATTATTTGCTTTCCTTGGCAGAATAAGAAAAACAAGACACTATTGTATTAGCTTAGGGTTGACTGCACATCAAGGTTTTAAATTGCGGTCCTGGCCAGTCACGGTGAGAGTCAGGAAAAGCCCTTTGCGGTTATAGCGGCTATCCTGGAAGCTATGATGCACGTCACGATTTACTGAAAACATGTATTTTTACTGTTTCAAGTGTGAGATATATGTAATCAATATGTAATGAGCTATATTAAAATTTGAAAAAATTAGGTTAATGCAAGCGCAAAGAAACATGTGATGTTCATCCTCTATCTTCAAATCATTCTGTTCGCTCCAAAAACCTACAGCTCATGGGAGAGAGAGGGGGAAGGGAAGGAAGATGGAACGGACACTTCATAGCCCTTAAAGGAGCAATGGATAGAAAATTGGACGGCAATGGAATTTTCCATGATTTTCACCATATGGGATGGCACTGAGCAAGTAGGGACGTTTGGGATGGTATTTCACCAATTTCACATCTATGCGATTGCACTTACCTATTTTTCTCTTAAAATTTAGTGTACACGTTGTGATCAATATATATTAGTCATAATGTGTAAGGAAAAAGAATCTATATCACTATAAATTTAGGAGAGCATTTGGAGTTTAATTAATATTTCCTTTTGTAGGAGCAAGATTAACTAACTTTTGAGTATACCAAATATGATAACAAAGAAGAGTATAACGAAAACACAATCAATGTTTGACATCAAAGGTAATTGATATACGTAGCAAAGCAGAGTTATAGCAGCCACAAGAACAGTAGATACAACGGCCAATATATCGGCTATAGCGGTTGTAGCCTGTCATAATAGAATTTTATCCAATGGCATAGCATTTCATGTCCAAAAAACCTACAACCGGCTATCTAAAACACTGCCCCACACTCTAGCGGCTTAATCAAGATAGTCAACAAACAAAAATCACAAACTGCTTTGCGAAGATTCATCTTGTACCTTCTGTTGGTCCCAGTTATCCTAATTTGTG
Source organism: Stipa capillata (assembly GCA_019208055.1). NCBI lineage: Eukaryota > Viridiplantae > Streptophyta > Magnoliopsida > Poales > Poaceae > Stipa > Stipa capillata. The sequence continues at coordinate 51,938 of JAGXJF010001213.1, read as the reverse complement.
CGCCATATGGAAAAAATCTTGCAAACATTCCCTTGTAGAAGAGTTCCTTCTTTAAGATATGTCAATTCCTGATGATTGGGAGTTCAGTATAGTGCAATGTCGTTGTTGTTACATACCCAACAGTGTTAATAGTTTCTGCAGTGAAATGAAAATGAACTTGCTATGCCTACTTGTGCATCACATGTGAGACCTTATAAAGTAATCGGCATTTTAGGGGACAAGAAGGTCCAGAGCTCGTGGCGTTGATTTATAGTATAGAAAATGCAAGGGAATGCAACTGATTTGACAAAGACAATTGGTGCGGCCTAATGGCATTGGGTAGAGTGTGTCCAACCGATCAAGGGCGATGAAATACATGACATACTTTACATGCTCTCATATTTAAATGGGTGCTACCACATTTTGATCGTCCCAAATTCAACCTTCAGAATTTTGGTACTTTTTGAAATTGCGGGAATTTTGGTCCTCAATTGCCACAATTTACAAGTATATGAAATTTGCGGAGTTACAAACAGAACATAGTTCTAAATATGCACTTCCCCAATAATAGCCAAAGTGAAGACAAGTCAGTATACAAACCCATGCTTTCTTTTCGCTAATTATGAGGTCATTTGTTTGTTCATCTAGCCTTGTAACACACACATGTATGCTGCGACCAACCTGTGTGCAGAAGCAACCAATTACTTAAATGGAGAAAAAGTAAAAACCTTTCAAGCATCACAGCTACATAATAATAGAACATCAACAAAAAAGGAATGGTGTTTCGAGCACTAATCATTGAATATTTTGTTTTTCAAGTCTGTAAATGTATTTACCCTGTACATGAGCTCTGTGAGTCATGTGATGACGTGTACATCTTGTGTGATGAATATCTTACCACTTTATGTGGAGTTAAAATTTGTTGTTGCACGAATTTGTTTGAATTACTTGTTGTGTGCTTAATTGTGTTGAGTTTCTCAATTTGTCTCTAGAAAAAATTGAGTGAATGAAGAATTTTTCTCGACTGACTTGCGTCAAGTGAAAAACTTGTGCTCGCAATGCTTTGCTTGGTCTATTGTGTACAGGTGCGAGTTGGGTGCGGCGATGGTTCGGCCATATGGACCAGCATGAGGTTTGGAGGGCTGAGATACGGTCAAGGAGGTGGTGACGACATCGTGCGGCATAAAAGCATGTACGCGGGGGACAAGAAAGCGGGTGGAGACGAGACGTGAGGACCAAGTCAGTGCGATGGCATTTTGTTAAAAACACGAAATCTACCGAAGCATAACCAAGAAACTGTGGCGACGGCCGAGAAGCGGTTTAGGGTTAGTTTCTTAGGGTAGAAGGAGAGGATGGATGGCAGATGAGTCACTTAGACGCTTTGTGATGCATGCTAAGTACTCATGCCATCCAAGTGAGCTTTGAGGCCCAAGTGGTGGGAGGTATGCCTCCACCACTATAAATAGAGGGATAAGATGTGCTTATCTCTCAACCCTTTTGATTAGCTTTGTGAGAGCTGCACTTAGAGAAGTGCTTTGCCTAGATGAGAGGCTTGTAAACCCAAAAAAACCCACAAAAATGCAATATAAAAATATTTCTCTAATCTCTATGCGTTCTTGAGTTATCTTCTTCCTGAATCTTTTTGATTTTCGTTCTTTTGCTTCTCTTATGATTTGATTCTTGATATTGCAAGTTAGTGATGGAGAAATCACGTTCTATTTGATTCCATCCAAGCATATTCACGAAATCAATCCCCTTTCTCATATCTTGATTTTGCTTGTAAGAGAAGTAAGGATTGGGGTTTTGTGATTGACTTGCTTAGGATAGACTTCTAGGTTTTGATATAGGATTAGGTTGCTGTGACATGTGAGAGATTGTCATATTGATTTCATATCAAGAATCCTCTCGAGCAACAAGAAATCAAAGTTTTGCTTCTCGTCCAACTTTTGGGGTTGTTTTGGAAAAACATAAAAAAGTCTTGTCTTGAGGCATTTTGGTGAGGATCAACACTTGATTCATAGTCACAAGACTTTATTACACCTCTCTGCAAAATTTGGTTTGATTTGGTTGGGGAGATTTTGAACTAGAGCGAAAGTTTCATCATTTTTCGTGTTCTAGAAATCGAAATCCGGACAGTCCGAATTTTACCCGGAGGGTCCGAATTTTCAAATCCGGAGGGTCCGGGTGGTACTCCGGGTTCTACAGTAGGTTTCCGGACTGTCCGGATTTCACTCGGAGGGTCCGGATTTCACCCGGAGGGTCCAGAGTTGCACTGTTACTGTTACGGACGTTCACTGTTTTGATTGTAATTTTTGCGTCCGAACTCAGAATTCAATGATCTTGGACTTGTTTCGAAGCTATCAACGAGCTCCACATCACTAAAGATTGTTGAGAGTTTTTTCACTGCATTTTCACTCTGATCATACTAGTCCTTATGTGACCTTGTATGTGAAGGTTAAGTAAAAGAATTTGAATTTGACATTCACCCCCCTCTGTCGGAAGCCATCGTTCCAACAAGCTCAAATTTGGGAAGGAATGCTCTTAACCCCTGAAACGAAGTCGACATGAATGTTGTTAGACTTGAACTGAAACACTACCAAGCAGGGGCGAGCCGGCAAAATCAGGGGCCCTGTGCCAAACTCTAAAATGGGGCCTACCTCGCACAGGACGATCGTAAGCGCCGACTGCAACTCTATCCACTAGCAGAGCCTGATTTCCTTGCCTTGATCGCGCGGAATCGCACACGCCACACGCGTTGACTATTCCTCAATAAGTATATATATGCGGTAAGCATATATTCCTCAATAACTCGAGCTTTCGGCAGATTATTAGTTAGTGCGTTTGTCTGTCTAATTTATCAGCGTAAAACTTTAATTAAATCAGTAAATGGCTTCTTCTATACTCTTATTCTAACCATAGAAAGCAGTCCATTTGGCTCTTGACCTGACCGATCAAGATGAGCTAAGCACCGGATTCCTAATCCAGACATGGGAGGATTTACTCGTGTCAACAGCATCGAGGCAAGTAGGTGTCCATTCCTTAATCACCAACGAAATCGTACGGACGCATGGATCCACCGCATGGCTGACGAAACTACACGGGAACAAACGAACCAACGAACAACGAGCGTACGGGCCACGGAGCCGTCCCATGCGCCAACACGGTCGGACACCCCGTTCGGCCGCGTCGGCGTCGCCCGTGCCCCGTGGGCCGTGGCCTGCTCAGAAATTTGGGGCCCCTAGAAATTGGAGGCCCTGTTCTGTCGCACGGGCTGCACGCCCATGGGGCCCGGGCCTGCTACCAAGTCTAAAACCATTGATAATTAGAGACAAAAAAAATGAAAGGAAGTAAGTTCACTCGTGCCTCAATCTTGTAAGAAGTCCACCAGTGTTCCACTCGTAAATTTGGACCTCAATTGGCTCGTCAAGTTGCATAATCTGTCTAACAAAAACATGAATAACTGCATGTCTGCATCAGTGTCTCATGCTCGCAAGAAACATGAACGCAACAGTATCAGATGTGAGGAGGACAAAACCTGCCTGGCCCGATGCCACACAAGGCGTCGGAAGAGCCGCCTCGCCGACAGTAGCGGCCGGCCACTGAGCGTGTGGCCGAGCACCTCCGTGAACAACACCGTGCCGGGAGCCACCAGCATCCTGCCCCCGCACTTCCGATTCTTGGACTCCTCACCATCCACGGCGGGGGCCTCCACGACGCCCAAGCTCCCCAGCCGAGGCGGAGCTGCCTCAGCGCCGCCTGCTGGGAGCTCCGCGCGGCAAAGCGGGAGGAGCTCCTTTGCGAGGAGCGTGGCGAGGCGGTCGGAGCCGACGGCGACGTCGAGGCAGGCCTTGGTGCCGGAGACCACGACCCCGACGACGAAGTCCCCCGGCTTCGGGTCGTAGTGCCCGCCGCCGTGATCGGCGTCCTCCTGGCCGGCATTCTGGAGGCGTACGAAGCCGGCGGAGAGGGCGACGTCGAGCTGAGCGGACCTGGCGGGCGCAACGAGCCGGGCCCGGGCCAGCGGATGGGCCTGCCTCGGGGCGTGGGCTTTGGAGATGTGGAGGAAGGGCTGCGGTTTGGAGAGCGGAGGAGGAGGAGGCGAGACGATGGCAGCGGCATCTTGTTAGGGTGTGTTTGGTTGGAGGGCGAGGTGGGATGGGATGAGTCCATCCAATTTTTTCTGGAGGAGGTGAGCCATTTTTTTGTTTGGTTCAGTGGATTGGGTAGACCAATTTTTTGTTTGGCTAAAACTGGATAGATTCAATTGGATGAGCCACTGACATGCGGGACCCATATATCAGTGACTCACTCCTTCCCTCTCTCTCACTTTTCCCTAATCCTCCCTCTCTCCATCCTCTCTCTCACCGGCGGAGAGCTCGGGCGGGGGTCGGCGTGGTGGAGCTCGGGGCGGGGAGCGGCGGGGACGGAGCTCGCGCGGGAGGCCGGGGCGAGCTCGGGCGGGGAGCGGCGTGGCGGAGCTCGCACGGGAGGTGGGCGGAGCTCGGGCGGGGAGCGGCGGGGGCGGAGCTCGGGGCGGGGAGAGGCGGGGCGGAGCTCGCGTGGGAGGCGGGCCGAACTCGGGCGGGGAGCGGCGGGGCGGAGCTCGGGGCGGCCGGCGGGGCGGAGCTCGGGCGGGGGAGCGGCGGGGCGGAGCTCGGGGCGGCCGGCAGGGCCGAGCTCGGGCGGGGAGCGGCCGGCGGGGGGGCGGCGGTTGAAGCTCTGGCCGGAGCGGCCAGCGGGAGGCGGCGGTCGGAGCTCGGGCGGGATCCGGGGAAAAAATAAGTCTAAGTGCAATTAGTAAAAAAAATTGTAATTAGTAAGTTTAAACGTAATGAGAGAAAATTAGGCTCATCCCATCCGGTGAATTTGGCCGGCCTCTCCATCCAGCATATTGAGGGAATATCCACCCCATCTACCCAACCAAAACACGGGATATCCCTCTAAAAAATAGATGGCCATCTCCTATCCCACCCCATCCAACCAATCAAACGCATCCTTAGTGTCGCGTGGTGGTGTGGTCGCGCGTCGCGTCGAGGCGGTTAATTTATCCGGTAATCTTTTTCTCCTCGTTATTATATATCTCAAACACGTGGGTAGGCTGGGCCGAATGTTCTGCGGCCCATCTGAGGAGCATGCGAATAGTTAGTCGTGGGCTCTGCCTGTCGTCTTCGTCAGTTCGTCTCCGGCGAGCAAAGCGGCGTGAGAGAGAGAGGGAGCAGGATGGGGTACCTGTGGCGAGTGAGGCTGTCGTCGTTCGCGGCGGGCACGGCGACGGCATCGGCTGCGGGGTTCTTCCTCCTCCACAAGGAGCACCTCCTCACCAGCGCCGCCATCGCCAGGCAGGTGAACCCCCGCCGCCCCCACACCTCCATCCAGCAGTTCCTTTTTTTTTGGATGAGCTATTAGGCTAATCTATTTAATCACCCCATTTCTTATACACAAATTCGCTAAGCATCCGATTCGATGTAGCCAATCTGGTTGGCTCCCGTAGCATTGTCACGAACCGTGATCTGGTCCGGCTGCGGCGTGCTGGTTAATTAGTAATTAGCAGTTGTTAAGTTTTTTCTTCTTTCTGTTCACTCGCAAAAAGAAAGTTTCCCCTTTTTGTTGTAGTTCTTGATCAACAGATCATTTTGGTTCCTCATAATTGAAACTAATGAACGAATCAGGGACCACGTTACCATGATGGTAGATGTGGATCCACTGATTTGTTGTATGGGATGTCCACGAGCTAGAGTTGTTCGCACTGAGGGCTTGTTTGGGAGGCAGGGAAACCATCCCCCGGGGGAACCAATCCCTATGGGGATTGGGTTGATCCTCTTCCCTCCACCCAATCCCCATTGGGATTAATCCCTCCCTCACCTCAATCCCTGTCATACAAAAAATTTGTTTGGATAGTACAAGTGCCACATGGATTGCTATGGATTGATATATTCTCAAACTCTCAGTAGTATCGAGTCCGTGTAGTACACAATTCGGTTACATTTACATATCACGATATTCTTTGCAAGACTTAAACATCCCAGTCCATAAGGCAGGCATGGAGTCTCAGGTCTGCACTCTGCAAGTATTCCAAGATTTTGTGGTGATGGTGACATAGTTGTTCACTCCAGTAGTCAGCAGGAGAATGCGTGACACCGTGAGGATGGCCGTGATCACGTGGAACACTCATCTCCCAGTATTATTTGAGTAGAAAACAACGGCTATTATGATTGTCACTTGCACAGGTAATCAATAAGTAGCTATGCTCCATCTACTCCCTAGCGATGGCTCCTTGTCGTGTCCTGAAATGCATAGACAGAGCAACAATGTCATGGACAAATATCGAATGTCAACTGAATTGCAAGCGCACTCAGCTAGCGGGCAGCGTTGTAATCTCAGAGTAAATATTGTAGAGGCCTTAGCTAGAAAATGATATGGATAGTGCAAAATCGCTTAGTTCAATGGTACTAAAGCTGGACAGCCCAAATTCTGACCTTGATCTTGGCATTCTGATAACTACAAATCAATGTGATTGACGATCTGCTTTCTTACTTTGTTCACAGCTTCTGGAGATGAGCATTTGGATGAATCACCTAACAAACATATACAAATGGGTCATACTTCGGTTCAGTCTCAAATCAAACAAGCTACAATTTAATGTGATGTAATCCTAGATGAGAGAGGTTCTTTCAGCAAAAGTCGAAATGTTGGGTCTACCTTCAATATTTGAAGGTGCTTGAGGGCATCCAGAGATATCAGTGCAATGTCCACAATTGCTGCATTCAATTAAGTATGACGGCACTGCATGCATTGCAAACTTTTATAAGCATAGCAATGTCATACAAAAATTACACTCAGCCTCTTCAACCTTCCTCATAGTGGATACATAAATAGTTGTATTGAAAGATGGAAATGGTCACAAAATGGTATGAAGGACTACAGATGCTCACTTTCTTCTAATGATTTCTGTTTAGAAGCATGGCGCCATGGGTCTTGAGAGCCATTTGCAAAAACAATTTTAGAACCTGCAAGCATGTAATATGTTAAAAAAACCAGGGATGTCTGACTAGCAGTGTAGTGTTTAATCTACCGCTGAAAGCATATTTCAATCTCAAGTATTTTCGCAAACCATTAGGCACAATTGGATATCCACAATGACATTTCAAAGATCATGATATTGCTATCAGATATGGAACTTCCTAGGGCAGAAAGAAAGGGGGCTATTAGCACTGTCAGCACTTAACTTTTTGGTCTTCTATTTACCTATGTTCACTGATCCTTACCTGACATACTTGACCTTACAATAGGATTGTGTTAAACAGTTAACGATGCATTGATAGTGCAATTTTGCAGCTAAAGAAAAAGGTAGCAGCAAACTCATAACATGTAAGCATGCAAGATTCTCTAGATGAACATGCAAGTTCCCTTTTTTTGTGTAGACAACACAGGTCAAAATAAACCATGGAATCCATCCTCAAAATTTTGCCATTGTTTAGAGAGAGAAAGGGCACTCAAGGTAAAGAAAAGCAAAATGGCAAAAGCCTGTGATTGGCTGTAGTAATTGGCATGCTTACCTTCATCAAATGAATTTTACAGCCAGAAATAGGAAGGAAGGTAACAGGACTAAAGCTAATTACTCAAAAGGCACACCTGCAATTCTTGTGCCTGTAATTTTTTTAAAAAAATCCATCAACTGCTTCTCTCTCTGCCTTTGGAGATAACCATGATATTGCATCTCTTTAGTCTCAACCATAACAACAAACTCCATGATTGCATCAAATCATTCAGTTTGAGCTTTAAAGAGCAGACACCAAAAACTACAGCACAGAGCGACCGCGCAAGTGCTCTCCATACCAAAGAAACTACAGAGCAAAGCAACCCGCACACCAAATCCTATGTGCTCAAAAGGGTAGCAAGGCAGCACAATGCTAACATTATTCTGTTTAAGTATTCCGCTGTTTAGTTTGGCAGAGCAACATGTTTTGCCTAACAAAGAGAATAGTGGTCCGTGCAATTACTCTGATCTTGTACTACAATAGTAAAAAAAAATAAAAACCGTGCAGGGGTGTCTAACAAAAGATCAAATTAACAGCAACATATTGCAATCCATCAGATACTTCGCGCGCATGAGTAAAGTAAAAAAACACTCCATGACAAGATTACTTGGAAACTAATACTAAGACCAAGCAGAAAACAGAAAGGAAACTAAGTAGCTATGAACGCCAAAATCACTAGAAGCAGAGGAAGAGGATGACAGCTACCATCTGCATTACTCTAATCACAACCCGCCCGTACTACACTACTACTACCACCACCAGCATAGAGCACCATTCCCATAAGAGATGGTAAAGCACTCAGGTGGTGAACAAATTCAATGCGTTTGTTGCGACCGATTGAAATCTCTCATCACAAAGCCACCATTTTTCCCCTTTTCCAAAATCCAACACGCGTGAACGGCCGGCCGGCTCCTTGGACTTCCAAAGTCCAAATACGCACTAAATGCTCCGAGCAAGAGACACACTAGCGCATGAATCTCCAGGTTCTTGGAGCATCAAACCCTTCCGCCTCCTTGCTTTCCAGATTGGATCCCAGGACGGTGCAAGTGCTCTCCATACCAAAGAAACTATAGAGCAAAGCACAGCGGACGAGCTCGCGGGGGGCAATCAAGAAACCGAAAACCCTAGAGAATCGGAGAAGAGGGAAAGGGAGAGGAGAAGGAGGAGCTTACCTGGGAGAATGCCGCCGTCGGAGAAGAAGGCCGCCGGGGCGGAGAGGACGGCGGCGCCGTCTGGAGGAGAAGCGTCGCGTCGTGACGGGAAGGAGACGACGTCGTCGCCGTCGGGTGTCTTGCTCGGGCTGGGAAGTTCCACGAGGGGTGTGGGGATGCTCGTTAGCCCTGGGAAAACGGGTTGTGGCGCAGGGATTGTGTGGGCTTTTCGCTGGTGAGCCCAGAAACCAAATACATCAAAAGAATTTGGAGGGAATTGTGCCCGGCCGGGCTGATCCACAGGGTTTGGGCGGAGATCCCGGCGGTTCCTGGCCCAACCAAACAAGACCTGATGTAGCTCGCGGGGAAATTACTCTTGAGACAGGTTACTTGAAGGTTGTCATAGAATAACTGAATAAGGATTGTGTATTATAGTTCCATTCTTGGTTAAGCAGTCCGATTGATATCCAGAGTTATCCCTGATGCTTTCAGATATATTACCTCAATTGAGATCAGTGTGATATAATATGCATTGACTTGTGTCTTTTCCATTGCGATGCAGTTTTGAACAGACTTTTATGATGCGATACTTGCCACTTCTTAGTCAGGCTTTCTGTTTTCTGGATCTCACCAAAGTGCACATATTTTTCCTGTAAATTAGCCTAGTTGGAGAGTCACATGTTTGTTATTTAAACATGAATCCTTAGGTGATACTGTTGGTGCTAGCCATTTAGCACTCATAATGTGGGAGATAGCATGCTAGTCTTGGCATAATCTTGTGCTGACTATGACACAAGATGTTATATCAGACCATTGAACAAACTAATAAGGTCAATCGGGCTTGTTCACAACTTCACATTCTTTATGCCCTGGTGCATTGAAATAGTTTATTTACCAACTTATTTTATGGATATGGGGTGCGATAAATTCTCAGCAAGGCCTTCACAAAGAGGATTCTTGAAAAGGAGGCCCTGTGGTTTCAACGATAGTACTTGAACCTGCTCTCTCTCTCTCTCTCTCTCTCTCTCTCTCTCTCTCTCTTGTGCGTGCTTTTCTTACAGGGATCAATGTATAAATAAGTTACCTAATTTGTTCATGATTTTATGAACTTGGTCCTGTCATGGGGTTATTTCTGGTTGTTCTGATGTTTCTGCTTTGTTGGCGAATTATGATGTTGAAACCATGTGATGGGTTAGCTATTTGTCACTTTGTTGTTGCTTGTGAGGAATGGGAAATTGACCATTACGATCGTACTGTATTGCTCGTGATAGAACATCTTAAAATTTGCGAAACAGAAAGGACCATGGAACCTACCTTGCTTGTGTGGCTTGCATCTGAATAGTAGCTAAGGTCTAATGTGCTTGCTACCAGGTGGAGGACGTCAAGGGAATTTCTGAAAACCGATATGAAGCCCTAAATCATCGGATCTCAGCACTGGTAAACAGAAAAGGATCAGGAGCTAATAAAGATGCATCAGAATAATTTGACGGGTTGGGGGTGTGTGATGGTTGGTTACTGCATGTGTAGAACTGCAGCATTTAAGCTGTACCATTTTGTTGTGAAATTGCTTTGAGCCCTCAATTTGAGTCGTGCACTCTGTGTAAACACTTCTGCATATGTCATCTTCATAAGATGGACAAAGATCAAATAAAGATATTTTTTTTGGCTGATGTGCCCAGCCTTTCTCATTATTATATCTTCTCAGATGTGTGTGATCTGTCTTCCATTTATATGTTCTCATTTGCTATAGTAAGATTGCACACAGTTATTAGTGTGTGCGTCGCTTTTGATCGTTTCATCAGTTTCCCTATGGATTTTATCCAAATATTGTTGACTGGAGCATGTACTGAAGTGATGCCAAGAATTTCTTGTGCAAAATGGTATTTGATCTGACAGGTGAGATTGATATCTAAGTCTTGTTTATAGGTCACATAGAGGAAGTCATGTTTTACTATTTCTGATAACTATTTAAAGCTGTGTTACCGTCCAGTTTTTCGGTGGCTGCTGAGGAAATTCGGTTTCTGAAGGCATGGCATGATGGCGAGGAGCGGCGGAGAACATGTTAGCAGTATAGGAAGCATTTGCAGATCATTTTGGACGATCGTAGTGATCTTCATGGCCTTTGGAGGATGACAATACTATATTATCTGCGAAGGCTTTATGTTCATGCTCTGAGTATGGTCATCCAAAGTGCATACATACCTGCAATCTACACCCTTGCATTTACAGGTGTGGTTGGAAAGAAGCCTCCCTGTTTTCTTACCTTATTAGCTTTGGATAGCGTCTGCCTACTAGTAATTCATGCATCCAATCCACCATGCAAAGTCATAATTTTCAATCATCTTTAGATACAGAGGATAAGAAATTAATACATACTGCACAGACTGTTAGGCTTGCAAGCAAGAAACTGTGAAGACAAGCATAATGAAGTCAGCGATGTCGTCATTCCAACTCACAGCATATGAGCCATTCGTATTTATACTATTGAAGACAAGCATAATGAAGTCAGCAATGTCGTAATTCCAACTCACAGCATATGAGCCACTCGTATTTATACTATTGGTTGCAGCTGGTGGTGTTGTCTTATTCACGTCACGTTGACCAGCCCTGCACCTTATCAGATCTCACAGGCCAGCAACAAGAACTCAGTTGGGACAGCGATCCTCTCAGATCAAGATTCGATGGCTGGGCTATTCACCGAGCAGGCTGCTGTCTACGCTGCAGCGCGGCCAGTCTACACGAAGGATCTGTTTGCCAAACTTGCGGCGCTCACTGCTCACCGCCGCCTCGCGTGGGATGTCGGCACTGGCAATGGACAGGCCGCCATCAGTGTAAGCTCTCTGACCCCTTACACGCCTTCTGTGCCCTCAGTGACACTATCGGCATGCTTTACAGGTTGCAGAGCACTATGACAGCGTGCTGGCCACGGACGTGAGCACGGAGCAGCTGCGGTTCGCTGTCCCGCACCCGAAGGTACGGTACCTCCACACTCCCGATGCCACGCCCGTTGAGGATCTCGTCGCCGCCCTCGGAGGCGAGGGTTGCGTCGACCTCATCACGGTGGCTCAGGCGGTGCACTGGTTCGACCTCCCGGCGTTCTACAGCGTTGTCGATCGTGCCCTGCGAAGGCCCGGTGGTGTCATCGCCGTCTGGGGCTACAACTACGGAATCAGCCCCATGGAGGACATGATGACACGCTTCTTCCACACTACCCTGCCTTACTGGGACTCCAGAGCTCGGTACGTACACATTGACCATGACATTGCAATTTGCAGGAAAGGGACCTGCATGTCCGTGCGTGGTATGTAACATCTGTTACTCTGGCAGGTACGTAATGGACGGGTACCGGAACCTGCCGTTCCCCTTTGCGGACATCGGCCTCGGGAGAGAGGGCGAGCCGGTGGGCCTCGACATCGAGCAGGAGATGTCGTTCACGGGGCTCGTTGGCATGCTCAGGTCGTGGTCGGCGGTGACAACGGCGAGGCAGCAGGGCGTGGACCTGCTGGACGAGCTCGCGGTGAAGAAGCTGGAGGAAGAGTGGGGAGGGGCGTCGTTGGTCCGGAAGGTGACCTACAGGGCTTTCCTGCTAGCAGGCACCTCCCGGGAGACCGAGCTCCCGCAGGAGTGATAAAGGCTTTCAATGATCGAGCGATTGCTTATAAAATAGACTTTCTGGAATCTGTATGTATGTATTCAAGTGTTGCCAACGGCCTACAGTCTAGTGAGTCTACCTCGTAGAAAACTGCAACGATGGTGTGAAAATGCACAAACCGAAATGCGCGTTGGCGTGGAGTGTCCCTTGACTTTGCCGGAGAAGTGGAACTCTGAGCCTAACCTCGCCAGCGAGGTGCGCCATCGGTTCTGTCTCCCTCTGATATTACTGCAGAATCCATTTAACGGGACGTCCTTGTACAGACGGTTTTTTGAAGCCGTCTGTACAAATAGTATCACAGACGGTTCCAACGAAAACCATCTGAGAAAATGAGTACGAACGGTTCCTAACAAGCGGGACGCTGGAACCGTCTGTACAAATAGCATAGACGGGTCCAAACTGGAACCGTCTATACAAATCTGTAAACAGTACAGACGGTTCTAAACTTGTACCCGTCTATACAAATAGAATAGTATAGACAGTTCTAAGTATGGAACCGTCTGTACAAATCTGTAAACAGTACAGATGGTTTAACTTAGAACCGTCTGTACAAATCAAACAGTATAGACGGTTCTAAGTTTGGAACCGTCTGTACAAATAGATGAAGCAAGGCTAGTTGATACTCTGCTGCCGCGGCAGCAAAAACTGCAGATTTTCTTGCCGCGGTACGAAAGTGGCAGCGTCGGGGAGGGAGTTTGATAGTTCCGATTGTCGAATGCTTTTCATGGCTGTGAGCAGGAGGCCAAACTCTACGTCTCCAGAAATTTTGAGCCAATTCCGAGAAAGTCGACGAAACGACTAGTGGAAATTCCAGCCCGAAATCGAAGATTTTGAAAACGACACCTCGACAAAAGTACTCGGTAGAAGCTGGGATTAAGGTGAAAAGCAAGTCCTCGACTTAAGCTAATCAGGGAAACAAGAATCACCAAAATCGGAGTCTGGGTGGAGGAAATATGCCCCCCGCAAGATCAAAAAAGTAACGGAAAAACTTCTGGAGCCAAAAATTCCCACTTAGAAGCCAAATTTTGAGGGTCAAGATGGGTATAGGTGTATACACGTGTAGAATTTTCGGATGCGCCTCGTCGTTAGCTTCGATTTGAGTGGTCGTGGACGCAAAACGGACTTCGTATAAGAAAGTTATGGCTGTTTTACTAAAACCTCTCAAACTAGGGTTGGGTCTGGACTCAAACTAGCACTCAGAGCTACAGCACAGACGGCTCCAATTTAAAACCACCTGTACAAATAGCACAGACGGGTCCAAATTGGAGCCGTCTGTACAAATCGAACAGTACAGACGGTTCTAAACTTGGAACCGTCTATGCTATTTGTACAGACGGTTCCAAATTTAGAACCGTCTGTACTAGAAGCGTCCTGCTTAGTCGTAGGGATTAGTTAAGAGGAAAGCCATCCCGTTTGTATTGTGTACTCGGCCTAGTTCAACTGGCAACTCCCCTGGCTTGGACAACACGAGGTTGCGGGATCGAATCCCGCTGGAAGCATATTGTGCGATTTAATTCTAGTGGTTGGATGGGACGATGCGAACGACGGGATGAGACATGGCTGAAGACTAGGCACATGGCGCGATGAGTCATTTTTTTTATAACACGACATCACAGACGGGTGCTAATCGATTAGTACAGACGGTTCCCAACTAAAACCGTCTGTACAAATTGAGTAGTACAGACGTGTCAGTGTTCTGATCCGGCAATAATGATTGTGGGGTTGCGCAAGCACAGAAGATCTAGATGGATGCACACGGGAGACAGTATTTAGACAGGTTCAGGCTCTCGAGGAGAGGTAATACCCTACGTCCTGTGTTTGGAGGCTGGTATTGCTGGAATCCCGTATGAGAATACAAGATCTAAAACTCGTGGAGCTAAGAACTTAACAACATACCAACTTATGAGCTTCTGCCGATCAGGGGATCCCTCCCTGGCCTTATATAGGCGACCAGGGTAGGGTTACAGCAGTCCCGATCGGCTTACAGATTGGTTTTTCTAATTAGTTACAACAAGATCCGAGATCACCGGATGTGTGTTTATCCACGGTGTGTACTCCACGTTGATGAGGTGCCCCCATGTAGAAGTCGGACTCTGAGCAGTCGGCCCGGCCCACCCTATGCCCATTGGGCCGGTTTTGTCCTCCTTGACGATACCCGGGTGCCATGTCATCGTCAGTAGCCCCCGAGTCCTTCATGATCTGGCTGTGGTTTGACTCGGCAACATCCCAACCGAGGGCCTTAGCCTTCTTCCTTTTTTCGAGTGACATTCGCCTGAGCGCGCCTTCTTATCACCTGCATGAAGATTGTGAAGGACTCATGGAACTCCTGTAGAGTAAAGGTAATTAGCCGAGTGACATTCACCCGTAAGGCAGGAATATCATGGCAGATGAGTTAATAAGGGGTAAATCCTGGTGGTCTCCGATCTATCCTAAGGGTCAAGGACCGACTGATAGCCCAGCGTGGGACATACCAAACATCCCGACTGGATTTTCGAGTAGTACCTGGTTTTACCCAAGTGGCCCGGGTCCAGTTAGTGTCCCTCTGAGGGAATGCCTCCGAAATCCATGTCAGAACCAGAATACAAGTCATGACGCATAGGTTTCCCGAGTGACGAAGCCTGGTATCCGGACGTTCCACTGAATCCAGAAATTCCGGATCCCGAAAATCCCGGAGCGGAATTCGCGGGAATTTTGGGCGGAGAAACCGGTGGCCTCCGAGCTGCTCGGCATCCGACTGGTGGCCTGCTGGAGGCACGCCATAACTGCCCTTCACTCGGGTGTATTCAAGCGATTGCATTCCTGCGGGAGGCCAATCCTAACGTTCGGTTCTGGGTTAATCGTTAACCGATTAGTAGCCCGTTTGAGGCACGTTAATAGTTGCTCTTTATGGGGGGTAAATTCCAAACAGCTACTTAACCCCGGAAGGCCAACCGTCGGATCCCCTCTGTTTAATAGCACAAATTGCGCTGTTACCACGTCGTGGACGCGGACCAGTCGCGACGTGGGCCGTTTAAGCCGCGCTATGGAAGCTGAAGAGGCGCGTCGTGGGCCATTAAGTCCACGCCGTGGGAGCTGAAGAGGCGCGTCGTGGGTGCGGGAAACCCGCAACATCCCATCCGTCCCCTTTTTTATAAGACCGGGAGATCTGCGGGGTCCACTCACGCCTTCCAGAGCACACTTCATCTTCTCCGCGCCCAAAACCCCCTTCGTCTTCCTCGCGCCCTGCCGATCCGAGAGTGCCTCCACACCAAAAAACCCTAAATCCGTGCCGCCGATCGTGAATGCAAGCCCCCGATTGGGAAGCCGATCCGACCGAAGCAGAGGAGGATGCTTTGGTGTGGGAGTTGTTGAGTGAGAAGGAGTCCTCCGCCAACCCAATGGCCCTGTGGAACAAATCGACGGCGTCCGAGTCTCGGCTAAAGGCCCTGGAGTGGTCGGGGGTGCTGCCGCCAAAGGAACTGATTGAGTGGCGCTTCGCCGAGGGGGAGACAACGCCCACCCCGAATACGGGCGAGATCGTCATCCACGGCTCTTTCTTCGAGCGAGGCTTCTCCGTGCCGGCTCATCCCTTCCTCCGAGGGCTGCTGTATTACTACGGGTTAGAGCTCCATAACCTCAACCCCAACAGTATGCTTCACATCTCCTGTTTCATCACCCTATGCGAATGCTTCCTCGGAATCGAGCCGCATTTCACGCTATGGAAGCATCTGTTCGTCGTGAAGCTGCAGCCGAGCAGAGATAGCCCGGCCATGGTGGGGGGCACCGGATTCCAGCTGAGGAGAGAAGCGGCGAAGAGCTATCTGACCCTGCCGATGCAGACCTCCAACAAGGGGTGGCATTCGTAGTGGTTCTACTGCGCCAACCCCGCGCCGTCGCTCCGAGCGTTCGTGGGACAGCCGCCAGTAGTCAGGCCGAGCTGGTCCGAGCCACCACTGGACCGGGAGCAGGACGGCATTGCAGTCCTCATGGCGCAGCTGGCGGAGGCGATCCAGGCCGGGGTCACCGGAGTCATCGTCGTGTCGACCTTCATCCGGTGGCGGGTGCAGCTCGCGAAGCTGCAGGCCCACCCGATGTTCGAGTACACTGGCGAACAAGACCCGACCCGGGAGTCGGCCGAGGAGCTCTCGGACGACGCCGTCCACCGCCGGGTCGAAAAGCTCATGGCACCGGGGACAGATCTGGACATCTCCGGGCGGCCGCCGCCGTTCAGCAGATCGAACCCCCCGAGCCAGGTAAGCGTCGATCCCTCAATTTCTTTTATCGGCTGCGACGCCCAGGCTGACTCGGGCGATTCTTGTGTTTTCTGATCTTGCAGATTCTTTTTGGCTTTAGTTCCGACGTCCCTCTTCCGGAGAAGGAGGTCTGGAACTAGCCGCAGTACGCCAACGTCTCCAGCAGCGGGGCACCGTCGTAGGAGGCGGCCGGCGCGCCCTCCTCGGGAGCCGGGGCCTCAAAGGGGAAGGCACCCACCGCGGCGGCGCCCTGCCCCCCTCCGTCGAGCACGCCGGCCCCAGTGGGGGAGGATGAGGAAGAAGATGAAGACGACGTCCCGCTCCGCTTCCGACGGAGTCGGGTGCCGTCTGCAAGTGCCGCTCTAGGGGGACAGGGCGACTCCTCCGCCCGTCCAGACCCGGTAGTGCCGACCGCCGCCTCGGCGGGGATTCCTCAGGCAGTTGGGGAAGGAGGTTCCTCCGCTTGTCTTGACCCGGTGGCACCGACCGCTGCCCCAGCGGGGGCTCCGCAAGCAGCCGGAGACGAAGCCGCTGCCAACCGGGTGGAGAAACGGACGGCTGACGCCGCCTTCGGGGAGCAGGGCAGCTCCGCGGCGTCGCAGGCTCCGGCGGCTGGATCTTCGAAACAGCCGTTGCCGAAGCCCAAGAAGCGGGTTCTGGCCCCCCCGATCCACCAAGCGGGGTCCAATCGGGGGCGGATGCCCGGACCTCGTCCCCTCCGAGGGTGGCTGCGTCTGCGTCCCCCCGGCCATCTCCTGGGGGGGACGGCGCGTCTTCGCCGGCTGCTGTCCCCCAGCTGGAGGCGCCGGCCCCAGCCACGTCCGGGAGCGTGGGCCTGGGCATGGGGGCACCCGCGGGGACGGGCCCGAGCTCATCGGGAGGCGCGCTGACCGACCGCCGAGGCAACCTGAAGTTGCCGTCGACGATGGAGGAGATTCGTCGCGCTGCGCCTTCGGAGCCGGAGTCCGCGCTGGTAGTCCAGCCGCTGCGGGTCCGGCAGGCGGACCTTGCCCGGCCAGGCCTGATGATCCGGGAGGTCGACGATGTCCGGGAGCAGGATGAGTGGACCGACGCGATGGGCGTCGTCACTCAGCTCGGCGAGATGCTCCCGGCGATGATGCAGGCGGTGAAGGAGGGAGCCAACCTGCTGAACGGCCGGTTGCAGCCGCTGATGCAGGTAGACTTTTCCCTCTGCTTTTGTTTTTCACTTGTGGGTGTCTTGTTGGCGACCCACTGAGGAGTAGCCCCCAGGCCTCTGGCCTACTGTCTCAGTCGGGCAGAAGGTTCCTTAGGTAGCTTGTAGAGTTCCTTCTGGGTGCACGATCAGTGCACCTAGAGGGTGTAGCCCCCGAGCCTTCGGTCGACTAGAGTAGTCGGGCGGAGGGTTTTTTTATTTTTCCTGTAGCTTTTTACTCTGGTTGCACGATCAGTGCACCCAGAGGGTGTAGCCCTCGAGCCTCCGCTGGGTCCGAAGGACCGAGTGGAGGGTCTTGATGAATTTCTCGAGCGACTAACCCTTGCTGTTGTTTTTTTCGCAGAAACTGAACCGCCGGTCTCAGGACAAGACCGCATTCCTCCAGGATCGGTTGGACATGTTTGCCCGGCTCAGCCTTCACAAGGAGGAGTGGGACAAGCTGTCAGCCAGTCTTCACGCGGCGGAGGATGCGGCCCGTGAACGCGGGGTTGAGATCGCCAGCCTTAAGGCCGGGCTTTCTCAGGAGGGTACCCGAGCCTGAGGTAAGTGTCCCGAGTCCCTTTGGTTTTTCATTCGTTTTGTTGCCATTCCTGACTTGTCTTCTGCAGCTGCTGAGGAGAAGTCCTCGAAGCTCGAAACAAAGCTTGTGACAATGAGGCTCCGCGTCGGGGAGCTGAGTTCCGTTGAGGAGAGGGCCGCCAAGCTTCAAGAGCAGCTCAACG
Organism: Stipa capillata; assembly: GCA_019208055.1. NCBI lineage: Eukaryota > Viridiplantae > Streptophyta > Magnoliopsida > Poales > Poaceae > Stipa > Stipa capillata. The sequence goes on along the minus strand of JAGXJF010001213.1, from coordinate 33,469 downwards.
CAGAGAAGGCCCACATCCAGCGCCTGGAGAATGAAGCGGTTGTCACCGACGGGAGCCTGAGGTGGGCCTTGGAGGCCATCGAGGCGACGAAGAAGAGGGCCACCGACTCCGAGGCCGGTAAGTCTTCTGACTCAGGTGCCTGTTAGTCGGGGTCTGCCAGCCCTTTGTCTTTTTTCTTATGCTTTTGTCTCACCTCTGCAGCTCTCCAATTTCGCCTCAAGAAGGCCACCGACTCGGTCAAGTCCCTACACTCGGCGGGCCACGTGGCCTGCACCGCCTTGTGGGAGGAGAACCCAGTGGCGGACCACGCGGAGACGGTGGCCGAGCGCCTTCAGCAGGTGCCCGACGAAGTGAAGCGTCAGCTGTCGGACGCGACACGGTCCGGGGCCGTGTTGTCACTCGCCGTGGTGAAGTCCCATTATCCGCTGCTGGATATGGAAGCCATCGGAGAGGGATACGCCGCCGACGTCCCTGACGATGACATCCCCGAGTTGATGAAGGCGGTCGAGGGTACGACGAACTCTCTTATCGATCGGGCCGACCTGTAGAGAGTAGTTTACATATGTAGGTCAACTGTCTGAGTGACTGTTAGCTTATGTATGCTTTTGTAACAGACTAGGTCTTTAAGTTTATCGATTTCCTTTCTTTATCCAATACTTGTTCGTGCGTATGTTAGTCCCTTTGTTTGTGCTCTTGCCGATTTGTTTTGTAGCCTCCCTTGCATAAAGATTTAGCCGTGGGCTATTTCCTGTGTAGCATAGGGTTGTGGCGTGAAAACCAGTGATCGGAGTCAAGGAGTTAACGGCGGGTTGTATACGCAGTACTAGAGTAGTTAGCTTGAATGAAAGGAAAACCTGAGTGCGGCTGAACGCACCCAGATGGTGTAACCGCCGAGTGCCCGCTATGAGCATACATATTGGCCAGTTGGGAACCCCGAGAGATATTTGCAAATGAAGAGAAAATTTATTTATATGTCTCAAAATTTGCAGAGTACAGAGTTTTAAGCATAGAAACGACGTAGCTGTTCAATGTTCCATGCGTTGGTGAAGATGTTGCCGTCTCAATCCTTCAGTCGGTAAGCCCCCGGGCGTAGTACTTTAGCAATTATGTACGGACCCTCCCATGGTGGTGAGAGCTTGTGCTTGTTGCTGTTGGATTGGACTCGACGCAGGACCAAGTCACCAATGTTGAAGGAGCGACCACGTACATGCCGGCTGTGATAGCGTCGTAGGCCCTGCTGGTACTTGGCCAACCGAAGGAATGCAACCTCGCGTGCTTCTTCGAGCTGATCAACGGCGTCTTGTCTTGCTTCTTCTGACTCGGCCTCGGAATACACGCGGACGCGTGGGGATCCATGGTCGAGGTCAGTCGGGAGCACGGCCTCAGCTCCAAAGATCAAGAAGAAAGGCGTGTATCCGGTTGACCGGTTGGGCGTAGTTCACAGGCTCCAGAGCACCAAGGGTAACTCAGTGGCCCACTTGCCCGTGAATTTCTTCAGGTGCTGAAAAATCCGAGGTTTGATGCCTTGCATGATCAGGCCATTGTACCACTCAACCTGCCCGTTGGTGCGTGGATGTGCTACCGCGGCGAAGCTGAGGCCAATGTTGTAGTTGTCACAGAACTCGAGGAAGGCGGCACCAGTGAACTGAGTGCCATTGTCTGTGATGATATTGTTGGGGACGCCAAAGCAGAAGACGATATCCCGAAAGAACTCGGCAGCCTGCTCGGAAGTAAGCGTGGCCACCGGTTTTGGCTTCAATCCATTTGGTGAACTTGTCGACGGCGACGAAGAGGTGTGTATAGCCCCCGGGAGCTTTCTTGAGAGGACCAACCATGTCCAAACCCCAAACGGCGAAAGGCCAAGTGATCAGGATAGGCTGGAGTGGCTGAGCTGGCAGGTGTATTTGCCGGGCGAAGTATTGACATCCCTCGCAGGTGCGAACAATGTGCTCGGCGTTGGAGACGGCGGTTGGCCAGTAAAAACCTTGTCGGAAGGCTTTACCAACCAATGACTTTGGCATAGCGTGGTGTCCGTAACGCCTGAGTGGATGTCATGTAGCAGCTGCCTGCCTTGATCTTGAGATATGCACCGCTGGAGGATCCCCGAGGTGCTTTTTCTTATATAGCTCCCCTTCGACGACGACGTATCCTTTGGTTCTTCTGGTAATGCGCCGTACCTCAGTTTGGTTTGGCGGGAGGATGTCTCGCAGCAGGTAGTCGAGGAATGGCGTCGTCCAGTCGGGAATGACGGTGAGGACCACTGGAGACGGCTGCCGAGTAACCTCAGATTCTTCGGGTTGTGGTTCTTCAGCGTCGGGTGTCATCTCTGCCTTGATGGAGGGGGCATGCAACTCTTAGAGGAATACTCTCGCTGGGACGATGTCCTGACTGGATCCCAGTTTGGCGAGTGCGTCTGCCGCCTTGTTGTCCTCAGCGGACAATATCTGTGCAGCAAAGCCTCGTACTCGGCAACATTGTTAGACGCTAGGAAGTGAATTTGGAGCACGTACTTGAAGCGTTCTCCTTTCGGAGAAATGAGCACGATGCCAGCCCCCGGACCCTGGAGCATCAGCGAACCATCGAAGTAGAGAGTCCAGTGTTCGAGGTCGATGACAGAGGTCGGGGATTGGACTTCGGTCCACTCAGCCACGAAGTCAGCCAGAGCTTGAGACTTGATAGCCATGCGGGGGGTATAAATTATGTCGAATGCGAGCAAGTCCATTGCCCACTTGGCGATCCGTCCTGTGGCGTCCCGATTGTTGATGACGTCGGCAATCGGGAAAGAGCTGGCCACCGAAATCGGATGCCCTTAGAAGTAGTGAACCAGCTTTCGAGATGTGACGAATACCGCATAAATGATCTTTTGGATCTGCGGGTAACGCGTCTTGGACTCGGAAGCACTTCACTGATGAAGTAGACTTGTTGTTGAACCTTCTGGATGTGGGCTGGCTCAGATCGTTCCACAACCAGGATCGTATTGACCACCTGGGTGGTTGCTACGATGTAGAGTATCAGCGGCTCATTAGGCATTGGCGGGGCCAATACCGGGGCGGTGGTCAGCAACCTTTTCAAGCCATCCAGGGCTTCTTGAGCCTCAGGGGTCCAGGTGAAGTTATTGGACTTCTTCATGAGCTTGTAGAGGGGCAAGGCTCTTTCACCGAGTCGAGAGATGAATCGGTTAAGAGCTGCTACGTAGCCGGTAAATCTCTGGACATCCTTGAGGTTTCTTGGAGGTCCGATTTTGACGATGGCGTTGATTTTCTCCGGGTTAGCCTTGATCCCTCGTTCGGAAACAATGAATCCGAGTAGCTTTCTTGAAGGAACCCCGAAGACGCATTTATCTGGGTTGAGCTTCATACTGAATTGCCTGAGGCTGGCAAAAGTTTCTGCCAGGTCGGTCAGCAGATCCTCTTTCTTTTTTGACTTAATCACCACGTCTTCAACATAGGCCTGTACGTTCCTGCCAATCTGCCCCTGGAGGCAGCGCTGTATGCACCGTTGGTATGTAGCGCCGGCATTTTTTAAGCCAAACGGCATGGAGACGTAGCAGAAGGCCCCGAACGGTGTGATAAATGAGGTCTTGATTTGGTCCTCCTCTTTCATCTTTATCTGATGGTAGCCCGAGTAGGCGTCGAGGAAGCACAAAATTTCACAGCCGGCTATAGAGTCAATCACTTGGTCGATGCGAGGTAGAGTAAAAGGATCTTTGGGACATGCCTTGTTAAGGCTAGTGTAGTCAACGCACATCTTCCATTTTCCATTCTTTTTGCGAACAAGAACTGGGTTCGCTAACCAGTCGGGATGATACACTTCTTTTATAAAGCCAGCCGATCAGAGCTTGGCTATCTCTTCTCCTATTGCTACTCTTCTATTCTTAGCAAAACAACGTAAGCGCTGTTTGACAGGCTTGGCATCCGGCCGAACGTTCAGAGAGTGCTCGGCAGCCTCCCGCGGAACTCCTGGCATGTCGGAGGATGTCCATGCGAAGACGTCCTGGTTGTCACGGAGGAATCTGACGAGCGTGCTTTCCTATTTGTCGCTGAGCGCAGTTCCAATCTGCGTTGTCTTGGAAGAGTCTTCCGGGTCGAGCTGGATCGCCTTGGTGTCCTTCGCCGACTGGAATCACGTCGATACTGAAGATTTCTTTGTCGGGGGTGCTTCCTCGGCCGTGACCGACTGATGTTGTCAAGCTCGGCTGCAGCAACTTGGGCCACGGCGAGGTTGCAATTCTCTAGGTCGCACGCGTAGGCGTGCTGGAAACTGCTCTGCACTGTTATGATCCCGTTGGGACCCGGTATTTTGAGCTTCAGGTAGATGTAGCTCGGGATAGCCATGAACTTGGCGTAGCAGGGGCGTCCCAAGATAGCGTGATACGAGCCCGAGAAGTCGACGACCTCAAAGGTGAGGGTCTCGGTCCGAAAGTTTTCGACGGTGCCGCAAGTGACGGGCAGACTGATCTGCCTGAGTGGGCTTGCCATTTTGCCTAGGACGACACCGTGGAAGGGCGCCCCGGTGGGCTTGATGTCCAAGCGGGGAACCTTCATGTCGTCAAGTGTTTTGACGTAGAGGATGTTCAGACCGCTCCCTCCATCCATGAGGACCTTGGTGAGGCGGACACCGCTGACAATTGGATCCACCACCAAGGGGAACCTGCCCGGATGGGGTATGTAGTCGGGATGGTCCGAGCAGCCAAATGAGATTATGGACTCGGACCATCGGAGGTACTGAGGCACGGCGGGCTCGACTGCGTTAAACTCTCGGCTTGTGATCTTCTGGCGGCGTTTGGATTCATAGCCATCGGGACCACCGAAGATCATCAAGCAAGCGGTCTCCTTTTGGAACTCGTCTCCTTCGCCCGGAGGAGAATCTTTCTTGTCCTGGTTATAGATAGAAGGCTTGTTCAAGTTCTTCAGGAGGTTGCAGTCGCGCGTGACATGGTTTGACTTCGGCCCATGGAAGTGACATGGCCGACTCATCATTTCCTCAAAAGTCGCGTTGCCGCGCGGAGGGCGCCGCTGTGGGGCGTGCTCGGTGGCGGCAACGAGATAGTCGCCTTTGCGCTTCTTGTGCTTCTTTCGGGACAACTCGGGACGGTCTGCGCCCCTGGGGGGCTCGGCAGCCTTGCTGCGTCCCTTGTCGCCCTTGCCTGCGCTGCGGACGGCTTCTTCGCCAGTGGCGAAGTTGTTGGCGATGTCGAAAAGCTCGCGCGTAGTTTGAGGATTTTTACGCGCGATCTTGTGGATGAGGTCGGTGCCACGGACACCTTTGGAGAAGGCGGTGATGACATCTTCTTCTCGGATCTCAGGCAGAGAGTTCTTCTTCTTGGAGAAGCGTTGGATGTATTCTCTGAGAGTTTCACCCTCTTCTTGGGTACAACTGTGGAGATCCCACGCGTTCCTGGGTCTGTTATAAGTACCCTGGAAGTTGTTGATGAAGAGGGTCTCAAGGTCGGCCCAGGATTGGATGCAACCTTGAGGCAAGCTGATAAGCCAGGCTCGAGCCGAGTCGGCTAACAGAGGCAGGTAGTGGATCACGACGTAATCGTTGCCACTACTGGTCCTGCAGGTGGTGTGGTAATCGGCCAGCCAGATGTCCGGCCGAGTTTCTCCTGTATATTTGTCAATCCCAGTAACTCAGAACCATGACGGGAAGACGGCATCACGGATACGGGGTCCGAATGCCTTTGGGCCTACATAGGCCATGCCGGAAGGGGCTGGACAGCTGCGCCGGCTTGTGGCGCTGCGGTCGCCATTGGGATCGTAACGACTGCCGCGATTGTCCCTCCCTGCTTCTCGGCGAGCGTCGCGTCTATCAGTCAGGATATCCCGCGCGTCGCGGTCCCTCCTGAGTTGATCGCGCGCCGATCCGACAGGGCACACATCTCTGTCCACACCTTGTCGGGCGCGGACTCTTGCAAGAATAGTTCCCCGCGCATCATGATTCGGCCCGAGTCGGTTGTGGACCATCTCGACGGAGTGACGGCGCTCGGGGTCGGCGTGATGACGCGCGGCGGCTTGTGATGGATTCCTCAGAGGGGAAGCTTGCCGACTCCTAGCGCTCGCCGAGGAACCCGCACGATTTTCGGAGATCTCGGCTTGTTGGAGGGCTGCTTCTTCCACCAGGATCTGGAGCTTTCGAAGTTCGTCGTGGCCTGGGGTGCCCTTAGGGATGTGAATGGCACATGCTGCCACCGAGGCCGTGACGATGTTGTGACTGGGGAACGGAAAGATCGAGACACCGTCCCTTTCACGCATGCGAAGCGTATCATGAACCTGGCGCCCACGACCCCGCATGTCGCCATAATGCTCCTTTTCTTCACGCTGGCGGGCCAACGCGGCTTGCTGCTTGGCCAGTTCTGCCTCCTGGGCACGGAGGCGAAGCCGAGTGGCAGTTAGCTGCTCTAGAGTTTGGTCTTCGATGGGAATAGGCTGGTCGTCGTTGCTAGGCAACGTACCCAGATTCGCCATGAAAACCTCCCAAGATGGGTGGTGGCTTCCCGAGCTCTTGAAATCGTCCGAGTCATACTCGAGGACAGGTAAGAGAGAGTCAATTACCCCAACCAGTTGGGACCTCCGCCCGATAAGTGGGTAAACTCGCTCGAGCGGTAGATCTGACTTCGGAGTAACCTCGTCCCTAGAGAGAGGATCCGAAGGCGTGGACTCGCTAACGAGTCCGAGTGAGTTGTTGACGACTGCTTCATCGGCCGGCAAGGTGCCGAGTCGCAAAGGTGAAGCTTGCCGACCTGGTCGGCGATGAAGTCCAACTTTCCAAATCGGAAAAGCTGGCCTGGATCGGGGACAGCGTCTGTAAAGGTAGACCGCATGACGGTGCCTGGGATGAAGCTGCCGTTGCTGATGAAGAAACCCATCTGATCTATGCGCGTTCCCCTACCTGGCGCGCCAACTGTCGGTGTTCTGATCCGGCAATAATGATTGTTGGGTTTCGCAAGCACAGAAGATCTAGATGGGTGCACACGAGAGACAGTATTTAGACAGGTTCAGGCCCTCGAGGAGAGGTAATACCCTACGTCCTGTTTTTGGAGGCTGGTATTGCTGTATGAGAATACAAGATCTAAGACTCGTGGAGCTAAGAACTTAACAACATACCAACTTATGAATTCTGCCAATCAGGGGACCCCTCCCTGGCCTTATATAGGCGACCGGGGTAGGGTTACAGCAGTCCCGATCGGCTTACAGATTGGTTTCTTAATTAGTTACAACAAGATCCGAGATCACCAAATGTGTGTTTATCCATGGCGTGTACTCCACGTTGATGAGGTGCCCCCATGTAGAAGTCGGACTCCGAGCAGTCGGCCCGGCCCACCCTATGTCCATTGGGCCGGTTTTGTCCTCCTTGACGATACCCGGGTGCCATGTCATCGTCAAGACGGTTCCAAACTAGGACCGTTTGTGCTAATCGATTAGTACAGACGGTCCTAGTTTGGAACCGTCTGTACTAATCGAAAACCGTCTGTACAAAACTGATTTGTACAGACTGTTTCGTACAGACAGTTTGGAAAACCATCCCGCACAGGAGTTCTGAACCGTGTGTACAAATGATTTCTGTAGTAGTGTGGCTTGCTTCCATCTCTCGCTCGCCTCCGCCCCATCTATGCTACGCTCGGCTTCCACCTCTCCGCGTCGTGCCTGTGCTCAGTGCCGCCCGTGCCATGTCAAAGGCCGGGGTGCAACATAGCAAATAGAGGACTTTATTCACACAATATAATTATGTATAATTCAAAAAAATTTCTATTTCAATTGCAAAGTCAATATTCGACACCTCATTGAGAAAATTTTCTCTGCAAATAAATCACAAAAGACAAGCTACTCGTTAGTGACACAATACTCGGTTCAAAGAAACTATAACATGAGACTATTAGATGCTCAAAGGGCAAAATAATTCAACCAAAGATCCATTGCATCTGTTCCTTTCTAGGCGTTTTCTCATTAGGGCGCTGGTTGCTGCACATTGCTGCAATGCGTAGATAGTTGTTTCTTGAGCCGTGGACTACAGTGCATGTGGATTCAGTTTGTCTAATTGTTAGTGTGTATATGTATATATATGAGCTGCAGACTGCTTTTCACTCATGAGTGCTCGTTGGATTCGGTTTGTCTAATTGTTAGTGTGTGTATATATATGTGTATATATATAATATATATCTAAACCGTGGTCTCTATCTATTAGGGCCAGTAGGATAATACCTGTTAGCACCTGCCCTGCTGCTCCGAACGCTCACGCGTTCCAACCATGTCGTTACAGCATTTTCGCCTCTGGTAATGATCGCTGTGTATAGTAGTCAATATCAGCAAAACAACAATGCATTGCAGGTTGTTGCAAGGTTAACAGTCATCATCACCATATGGGCAACAACAATTATCAAAGGCCTCAACTAAAGATGCAAAGTTCTGGTCAAATTGCTCCGGAAGTTCCCAACTTAAGCAATTAAAACTTCTCTCTTAGAGCTTGTTTAGACTTGGAATGTATTTTTCGTTTTTCATGATTACGAAACATATCACTACACACACATCATAATATAAGTATGTCATCTTAGGATATGCCTATAATAGACTGAGATCGATGATAAATCTATGAATCGCACAAAGTTTGTAGTGACGCGTAGTCACGTTTACATAAACATGAGTACTAGTTAATGTTAAAAAATAAATGTGAGTATCAAGATTTGAATCTTGCTAGGTGGAGTCGTGACCCTACAACTTCATCATCCCACCAAGAGGCGGTTCTCTTAGACAAAGAGTATTTGACTATTATGTTCATTTCTTAACTCTTTATTTATCTGTAGAAAACAATTCTATTTTATACCTCTTAATTCGTCCTAAAGTCTAAGAAACACTTCCAAGTCTTCTGCCATTCACTTCTCGTCTTTCAACTATCAGAACCGTTTATTTTTGTCCTTCAGCTATTAAAACCATTCACTTTTCAGCCCCTCCCTGCCTCCCTTCCCCCTCGCCCCTAAACTGGTTTTGGCTTACGTGGCATCCTAATTGATAGGTAGGAGTAACTAGCAAATAGTTGATATTACACATGAGTCCCACGTATTAGCTCAAGCTCCATTCTTAAAGAACTTTGTTAAGTCAAGCTCTTTCTTTCTCTCACTCTTCGTTCTGTCTCATTCTCTTATCTATGTTTGAAAGAGCATCTAGGCACCCTCTCCTCCTCCATGATGACTCAAGAAGTTGCCAGAGCCTATCAGAACAAAGTCATGCCTATTCAGTTTGCTGCTCTGCGCAGAGAAGTGAAAGGTCTGCATATCAAAGTAGACTCCTTGCAGCAGCAGCTCACAGAGGTTCTCCAGCTCTTGCAGTCCAAGCCGACATGAGGTTTCTTCTTCCCTTACCCCTCTCTAGTGTTTTAGTGTCAAAGGGGGAGAAAAGCTTAACTGTAGGGGGAGTGAGTGGCTTTAGGGGAGTAGAGTAGTGTTGTGTTATGTATCAAGACTTGTTTTTCCTGTTTCAATTTCTTATGTCTTGATCACATTAAGTCTTTTCTTTTCTGTAATGATACAGTTTAATTTATGTTCTGAGCTATGTTATTCTGTCATGATCATGTGTTGATATGTGTGGTTGGTTTTTTTTCTCTGATCTGATTTATGCTCTGACTCTTCACACATTTTCTGCTTCATGTATAAATGTTTGCTCTGATCATAACTCATGTTAATGAATGCTCTGATCATGCTAATCCTTCTTTGTGCTCTGAACATGCTTTAAAAGAAAATTTAAAACTGCATCATTATCAGCTCAGTTCAGTTTATTACTCATGATTCATTTAACTTTCTGAACTGATAAAGTGCAAGTTGTGAGAAAATACTACTCATGTCTATAATTCAAATCTGTGCATTTGCATTCTAAAAGCAAATCTTTTATGCACAACTTCAGGGGGAGTATATTCTAACAACTTGCATATGTCCTACTCATTCATATTTTTAATTGATAATGTTGAATGGGTTAGCACTAACCACCAAAAAGGGGGAGATTGAAAGAGCATCTAGGCCCCTAAATGGTTTTGATGGCTAATGGCAACCCAAACTGGGATCTAATATTTACATTGAGTGTAAGCAGGAAGATTAGGTTCCAGGAAGAGGTTTCATCTATGAAAGGATGACCACTAAAAGTACAAAGGTGTTTCCCCAAGACAAGGAGATAGCTGTGCTAGGCAGCTGTGCCAGAGCTGTGAAGAAGCCGGTGCTGTGCTAGAAGTTGCAAGCAAGGTGATGGTTGCTTGATGCGTCAAGAGCCTTGACTACAGTTGGTGAAAGCTGAAGCCTAGATTTGCTAGTTTTATTGAGTCCTTAGGAAACACCTGTACTACGAAGAGGGATGAAGTTGCAATTACTTTTGCAAGTTCTTATGCTCAATGCTCAGAGTGTTGGACAGTGGCATTGATGCCTTGAGGTCAGTGGCCCTATAACAACAGTTTTATACAAGTGTGAAACTAGATTGTGCTACTACACTGCTGTGCTAGTTTCCTAAACCCTAGAGCCATAGTTACCTGTGTGGCACAGCTGTGTCACAGGTGAACAACCGCTCTATGACTCAGGTACACCTCTGTGCGAGGGGAGAGCTTGAAAATGCTAAGGGAACTGCACTGCAATGGTTTGTCTGCTGCGTTAGAAAACTGTTGGAGGTTCTCTCCTGTTATGCATCAGAGTTTGTTGTGTGCGCTGAGGGCATGTAATGTGCCAAGACCGGGCTGAGTAGGGAGTCTACGTCAGTTAGGGTTTCACCTGTGTCAGCCACCGGTGACACAGGTGTCGGTCTGCCTGAAGCCTTGTTACCGTTGTGCGTTGTGGTTAGCTATGTCACCGGTGCCTATCATAGGTGACTCGCTTAATCCTACATGGCATGAGTGTAACGGTCAGGTGCCTGCAGACCCTATATATAGGGGGACCAGGGGACGTCTTGGACCTCAACCATTGCCAGCCATTTTCAACCGTTGCAAGCCTCTCATCTCCTGAATAGAAACCAAACTTCTCATGTGTTAGTTCAAGAGAGTTAGAGCTTTGAGCAAAGAGCATTGGTTCCTCCAAGTGTTGTTGTTGCAGATTCTGTTACTCTTGGAGTGTCTACTCCTAGACAGGTGTAGGAGTTGTTGGTGATCACCCAAACTTGTGTGGGTTGGCCCAGACATTTGTGAGGGTGATCTGAAGTCTACCCGCTGCTAAGCAAAAGGACTTCCACAAGCAAAGAAGCGTGCCTAAAGTTTCAGGTACATAGAGAAAAAGGCACCACAAGTGCCGGCTATCTCTTCGGAGTAGTTTCTCCAACGGAGACGTACCACTCTGCAAGGAGTGGGAACTTTGGTGAAAAATCCTCTATGTCTCTCTCTGTGTGTTTACTTTTAGCACTTACTGTTTGATTACCTGCTTGCTTGATTGTTCTGTTTGTTAGTGCTGTGATACATTTTTTCACTTGTGTTATCTAGTTGTGTCACGTTGCTCTATAGCTTATCTCTGATCTGTGTTAGCTACCTGTCTGACAGCTATGTGTTAATCTTCATGTCATTTGCTGCTTGAGTAGTCTATCTATTTCACAGCTAGCTGAACCTCTTTACCTGTTAAGGCTAATGCTTGATAAAACAAAGTTGTTCTTTGAATTTGGCTAGCCTCCTATTCACCCCCCCTCTAGTTAGCTCCTGTGATCCTTTCAACGTTGAAGTCACAACGAGATGGGCTAGAGTTCCACTAAGCCAAGCCTCTTATGGCGAGCCCATTGCCACGTGCTTGTCCCTAGCCACCCACTCCTCCCTCATATCCTCTCAAAGTCTCAACAGTGCTACCAGTCTGAGACTTCGTAGTGGCATGGTTGGTCGAACTGGCATTGGAAATCGCATGGGGCCATCTAGGCGATGTTTGTGATGAACGAAATCGATGAAATACTCATGAAGCTGGGACGGTGTTGGTTACGGTGGTGGCGACTCGATTGGATTTGGAGAAGATGATATTGTCAATAGCAAAATGGCCTCTGGGAGTTTTATTTCCTAGGGTATTTTGCAAGAGACTTGGAGAGAAGTTTAAACTAGTGGCAATTTTGGGTTGCTAATGGTAAAGGTTGCAAGGGAAAGGAAGATGCCGAATGATGGAAATGTTGATGTGGATGCACACCTAGATGGTACGTTAGGGAAGCATGTACATAGAGTTGGCAAGTCAACCAAAATCATGGCGAATTAGGGCGAGGGTATGTACAGATCGTAATGTTAACAATACGATGGCGGTGTTTCTAGACTTCAAAGAGTCAAATTGGTGTGAGTGGACTTGTTTCTTTAGACAAAAGGCATTATGCCAGGTTTATATTGAAAGTCAACATGACTAAGAGTATGTGGGGATCCCCCACTTACAAATTTTGACATCATAACGACTATGTGGGTGTTACTGTGGCATACTCGGTTTTAAGGCCGGATAAACTCTTGTGTTTATTGTACCAGTCCCATAATCAGTAGTCGGTACTCACAAGCTAACCTGTATATCATTGTCATACATGCACATACCAGTATATACAAATAGACCGTCAAGGTCGTGGTCTTACACCTGTAGCCCAACAGCTAGAATCTTGCAAGAGAATTCAAGCGGTGATGTGGCCCATCAATATGTCATATCTGACATGAAACTGACTTTGGTTACGCCTTAGCTTTTGCAAACACAGTCGTATCTTCGGAATCGATGTCTTCTGCATCTGGCCAAATCAACAAGCCAGGTGAGTACATTGAATGTACTCGCAAGCATCCAACAGGTAGAGTATAATGGACATATTTCATACAAGGCTTGTTCAAGAGGACGGCTCTACCCTAAGTTGATTGTTGAGCAGAAAAGTAAGTTCTCATTCGAAATATGATAGTCGTAGATTCAAAAGCATTTCGAAAAAATAAGCCCGTCTCTGACGGGTGAGTATCTGGTGTCAGACATTACATTCTGATAATCGTTAACTAGAGGCCCCGTGTACTGCCTCAGGCAGTCCTTAAAGCCTACCCGTGCTATCGCCTCGTAGCACGGGCTAGGTTTTACTTCTACAATTCCTCACTACCAGCCTGTAGCTCAAACTGCACACTGTGGACACATCATGCCCACGTCCTTAATCCCACTTCCAGAGTTTGAAAGCAAAACTTAGTCTAACCAGTGTGTGGCCTTTCCAAGTTGTGTCCATAACCGAGGACGCGGTTATTCGAATAGATTTTTAACACTTTGTAGAGATTGTACAGCTTTATCCACAAGATGTAAGTCCCCCTTGTTGCCCGAACTCGATAAACACACTTCGTGAGGTGTGCCGGCAGGGTTATTACAATGAGACATTTTTCCCATTTTTGTACCAGAGCTGGACCCGCTAGATAAGATCTACCAAGTCTCCACTTGTGCTCGGTGACTCCCGACCCACAACCCGAAGTGGACTTACCTTTGTGTCGAACGACTCCCTACGTAGTCACGGGGAGGTCCACTAGGGATATCAATCCACCTAACACTTACTTCCTACTGCCCAGGGTCTAGACACTAGCACTTGACAGGGTAATTAGCCAAGTCCTTCCCACAAAGGCCATGTGGACGTACGGGATGAACTTGGTTGAGCGGCACTTTGGCTCAGTCCTTAACTAATTCGAGCAAGACTACATATCATCACCTCATAGCCATGTCCCTACATGCTACAACCACTCCTCCGATCTGCCCTTACCATTCCCACCCGAATCAAAATTATCTTCCATTTTGTTTTGGGGTTTTGGCAAACATCATTTCCAAATATTCGCCTCGGAAGGTACACGCCTTCCCAAGGGTTTTAATTCCATAACCAAAGGGATGGTTCGCGTGAGTCAGACAAATAGATTTTTCTCTATAGCAGGTCTAATCATGGCTATCGCCTATATTTCCTAATATTTTGCTGGTCATATGATGACCGGCTAGGTATTACTAGGGTTACAAGGATTAGATTCCCGAACCTATGTCATATGCAACTCCTGGATATATCTAGGTATAGCACAAAATATTGTTCATACACACATAGCATGCAGAGTTACAAACAAAGTATTTAAGTTTCGATACATATGGGATTCAACATGATCAAGGTGGGATTGCTTGCCTGGCGGGTACTGGCCGGGTCTCGAACTTGAGCCTGATACAGCAATGACTTGATTTTGCTCCGGTGTGGTTTTTCCCACGTCGTAACTACACGTCGGGAAAAACAACGAATAACCAACGGTGTGAGGAAGAACCAATAAGAAGCAAAAATTTTACTCATAAAACGTTAAAATATGTGTTATGGTCTTGGACGTTTATTAGGTTTCCCAAGGAGGTGGGAAGAGGATTCCTGCCACATGAAATAAAGATTTTTAGTGGAACCGGAATCCTAGCTTATTCGACTTTGAGAGGCCGTAGAAGATTAGAAATGGGTGTCTCAGGTTACCATGACAAAAGGCATTAGTTATAGGGCTTCCTGTTGAGATCGGGTTTCCTTAGCTTCTATCGAGTTGCGGCGAATGCAATTTGAGGTTCTTCATTTTATTTGAAAACAGTGTCGTAAAGGATAGGGCTAAGAGACTTTTGGAACCTAGAGTATTAGCTTTGAAGAACATATAAAAATATAGGTTTCCTCATCGGGTACTAAGCATATTGGGGTTTACTCTAGGTTCTTGGGATACTAGCATATATGACAAGCCTCATAGCCTTTAAAACAACTCCTGGAATTTCAAAATATACTTGAGTCCAGAAAATGAAAAATAACTTGAAGACACTTTGATAATAGTTAATCTTTTAAATAGACGTTGATAGAATGTAGAGCTTCTATTGCTTTGCTAGATTTTAAAAAAATATGAATATGAATTGCAATAGTATACTGGAACCCAGCTGACTTTTAAGATTTTGGGAAGAAGAATCATTCTAACTGAAGTTATATTGAGAGAGACATGCCTCGTATACCTAGATTTGAATTGCATTCAAATTTGGATTCCAGACAATTTCAAAAATTATGGAAACTGCACGGTTAGGTAAATTTTTGTTTTACAATATCATAGGAATAGGAATGAGGTTAAACGGAATTAGTACAGATGAATTGTCGGCTTCCAAAACTTAGCCGGGAGGGAAATAATGAGGAGGGATAGAACCTGTTGGTAGAATGGAAAAATACAAGGTGATGCCATAGGTGTATTTTGGAAATTACACTTTCAGCTAAGGAAAGCATGCTGGACCAGAGAGCAGAGAGCATAGTACGTATTCTGACCAGAAGGGTGTACTTACGGGGATACGTATTCCCTTAATGGGTTGTGGGCCGATGGTGGGCCGTTGTGATCTGATTCAGTTTTAGCCATACCCGTGTTCACGATTAGAAGAGAAACCAAGGGAAAGAAAGGGCGGTGGAGAGAGGGATTGAGTTGAGGGCTCACCGGTTGTGCGAAACATGGTTCCGGCGGCGGGGAAAACAGACTTCACTGATAGCTCGAGTGGTGGGTATCCCGTCGCCGGCGGCGTGGCGTGCGGCAAGCCCTAATGATGGCTCGGCGACTTGGGGGGTACAGGAGGTTAGCGGCACACGACGTGGCTCGGGTTTGAGTTCAAGAGCAAGAGGGAAGGAGCATGGGCTTGTGGGTGGCGGCGACTGAGACGAGGCGAGTGGCCATTAGCGGCGAGCCGGAAGGTGGCGTGACCGAGTGGACACCGTTGGAGTGTCTGTTGGATCTGCACTGGAAGTGGTGGCGTCGGGCGTGCTCTGGCGTCGTGGCATGTGGAATCAAGTCACCGAGTGGGGAGGGGATTGGTAGGGCCTCCGCAGCTGGGAATCCACCGAAGCGGCGGCGAGGGTGGTGGGAATGTCGTCAGGCTCGGGTAGCTCCCGGGGATGCAGGCGCTGGGTCTGCCAGCCACAGGTGGGGCGGCGGCGAGGAGGTTCTTC
Organism: Stipa capillata; assembly: GCA_019208055.1. Taxonomy (NCBI): domain Eukaryota; kingdom Viridiplantae; phylum Streptophyta; class Magnoliopsida; order Poales; family Poaceae; genus Stipa; species Stipa capillata. Next base: position 17,588 of record JAGXJF010001213.1, on the reverse strand, counting down.
GGGTTGGCTGGGGTGGAGGAGCTGGGGCAGGAGATTCCTAGCGGCTATGGATCCTGTTGATTGTGGCGACGGTCGGCTTGAGAAGGGATGCACCGGGGCCTTAACTACACGAGGCTTTGTCCTTGCGGCTGAGACGGGCATGCGGTGGGAGGCAAGGAGATGGTGAGCTGCTCGATTCTTAAGAAGGTCTTGAAGCTTGGGCGGTCGAGAACTGAGGGGTAGAGGGAGGAGACGGAACCAGGGGCTTGAGCAGGCTGTGCTCGGTTGAAGAACTTAATGAGTGCAGGAGCTCAGAATAGAGGAATGGGGAGGAACCACAAGAACTAATGAATGGGGAGGTGGAGTCCAAGCTTGGCTTTAGAAATGGAGTAGCTTAGTTTGCTAGCTCGGGTGTGAAGGGTTGAAACAGCTCAGGTAAGAGGGAGGAAGGAGCAGCTCGTGCTTTTGGGGGCTGGGAGTAAGATGGAGTCCTCGGGTATGAGGAGATGGATGGAAGAAGACACTTAGAGAAAGGAATGGGCAGCTCGGTTTGGAGTAAATGAAGTGCCCAGCTCGTATGAGTAGAAAGGAGTTGGTGGCCAGCGCTGTAGAGGAGCAGGGAAGGTTGGCACCGTTGGCTATAGTAAAGGAAGAGGTGGCAATGCTGGCAGCGCGTGGTGATAGGGGAGAGCTGTAGGTGATTAGGAGAAGATGGTGAGGAGTTAGGCACCTCATTCTATACGAGAGGAGAGGTGGCAAGAGGAATAGTGCACTGATTTCAGCAATAGGAAGAGGGAGAAGAGAGTGAGCTAGGAGAAAGAGATGGGGTAGCTCAACCTGGCTTGAAAGAAGAGCAGGGGCTGACACTGGTTGCTGTAGCTGTATAGGAGGATAGGGAAAATTGGGCACCGATTAGTGTGTTGGTAATAAAAGTAGTGTAGTGTTTGGTGGAACAGGGAGACCAATAATTGTATGGCAATGCTGGAATTTATTTCACTTGCCTTGGCTTGGTTGGAAAGGAATTTGGGTCTCTGTACATGCACCTACACATGTTGTATATATTTATGTGCAACCCGGTGCATTTCCCAACAAGTTGGAAAGATGATCACGTGGAAAGATATGGCTGGTGCAAAAGGGTTTAAGCCTTATATATAATTATACATGCATGCATATGCGACGTCTCATTTAATTGCATGAGAGGCTTTGTTTTAAAAGATCCATCATACGAACCAAGGGGATGCAAAAGAATTTAAATCCCAATCATCTTGCCAAAATAATTGTTTACTGAACATATATTTTGTAGCAAAGAACACTTTAGCAAGCTTTTGGTCTGGTAAGATTAGAGTTATACAGATAAGAGACAACAAGTTTTTAACTGAGTTTGTTCAAGATTATTATTGCTAGCCCAAAATTTTTTAACCCTAATTTTCAAATTTCAAGAAAATGGGTTGTGACAGTTGTCCACTCAAATTCTGGCAGCGTAACGGCAGTAAAATGACAACAACAAATTAACCACGACACCTCGATGTAGCTATATCACCCCCAAAACAGCCCAATACATAATTAAACCTTGGGGACGAAGCCACCAACACATACTAGCCTATTACATCCAAAGCTCGCATTGCAAGGTTTTAACAAAAGAGGCTAGCAACCAGCACAAGCACCAAGCACAAGGGTAGCTAGGCTACTGCCCTCAAGTGGCCATGCGCCTTCTCTTTACCTTAGGGAGGTGCGTCACCATGCTTTCTAATGCACACCATAGCCCACTCCATCTTGGGCTTGTCTTCCTTCAAGAGTATAGCCCACTATTGCATGAAGAAAAGAGATTTATAAAGAATACTAGTGGGTTTTCTGACTAGTTTGCCTTCAATACCATTTTGTTCCTAATATTCCACAATGCCCAAACAATAGTCGAGAACCCAAAAATCCACACACTGACATCCACCCCTTTTTGTTTTGCTACCCATTGACCTAGGGAATCCTCAAAGTGAATTGAGGACCAATCCCAACCAAGTGCTTCCCTCACACTAGACCAAACTAACGTAGCCATTGCACAACTGAAAAGAATATGGTCTGCTTCATCAACCTCCCCGCATAGTCCACACTTGGTTGAGCCATCCCACCCCTTTTTAACTAGTTGTTGCCCCGATGGAATTTTATTTTGCCTCGCTCACCAAATGAAAATTTTGACTCTTTAGTGACACCCAAGCCCTCCACACCCTTTAGAGGTGTTGGTTAATCACCTTCCCCCTCCCCCGGCATACGAGATGATTTTGTATAGCGATCTTACTGAGTATTGATATTTCTTTCCTAAGGCCCACCCACCTTATTTATCTTGGGTAAGAGTCACCCCTTGCAGCCCCACCATAACGTCATACCATTCGGCCAACTCTCTCTCACCAAAGGTCCTTCTCATCCCAATTGACCAATTCCCTTCCAGCCAACACTCTGCCACCAAGCATTCCAGGTCCTCACAGAGTAGGAACAACTTAGAGTACTGGTTTTTGAGGGAGGATTGACCCAACCAATGTTAACCGCACCCCATTTGAACCAATGTTTGATGTGTTGGAGCCTTCTCTAGAATTGTGACCCCATGGTGTTTGTTTGTGAAGAAAGCACCCCTAGGTAAGTACTTTTCCCAAATGAAAGCATACCCATTTAGCTAAGAGGTAGATGTTCATGAGCCTCAGATCAATTACCCTGATGTGGACATCTCCTGCACCAAGGGTGAAGATACCACGGCTCATTCCAATCCACCAAGTCCACCTCCAAACTCTCGTGGCCCAATGACAAGAGCTCGAGCTAAGGCTATCCAACACGAGGTGTTTCTATTCTGTCGACGATCGGTGAATCGGCGATCTTACGGTATTCATGGAATGAGGATTACTAGGGGGTAGGGACCTCTAGGGCCCAAGTGCCAGGAGCTCTGACAGTAGGGGACAGCCGTTTTTATACAGGTTCGGGCCTCCCTCAGGATAATAACCCTACGTCCTGTTGCTATATATTGATGGAGAACACGCTTACAATGGGGGGTGTATGTTAGTGGCTACCCTAGACCTAATCGTAGACTAATCTATGCCTAGCCGCCGGGCTCGACTCCTTCGAGGCAGCGGGTCTTCTAGGGCTTCGCCTCCTGAGATCCTATGCTGCTGGTTCTGCGACTTGTAGAACCTCCTGAGACCTGTCCTCCCCTATGGGATTGCTGATCCTTATATAGGGGGTTCCTAGGGTCGTACTGGACGTGGACTTACGCCCGAGTAGGACTCTGATCTCCTTAAACGTCGGGATTGACTTTCTAGTTTAAGGGGAGTATTCCCTTCCCGAGAGGGGGTTACCTTGTCGTCCAGCGATCCTTACCGGGTACGCTGTACCTTCCTAAAGTCCTGGGATTCTGTATACGGATACCCTTAATACGTAGGATACCGTACTATTCATCATCAAGCCCTCCATCAATACGTGAAGTGAGGTCATGATGGTTCTGTTGGAAATCTGCCCTTGTCGGGGAAGAAACTCCGAGTAGGCGATCCGAGTAGTCCTTGTCGGCGACTTCTCCGAGTAGGCTTGATCCCTACCGGGTAGTCGTAAAAGCCTTATCGGAATAATCCTTTGGAAAATCCAGAATACTTTTCTGATCTGATCTGATCCGTCGATCACGGACACGCGTCCGCCTGGCGTATTTCTAGGAAACGGAACCATCGTGGCGGAAATTTCACGTGGTGATGAAGAATCTTTTCTCTCTCTGCGCCATGGTGCCGTTAACGTGCGCTGAGCCACAGCGCGTTCGTCTGGGTCATGGGTTGTCAGACCCTCTTTTTCCCGCGAAGCGCCCTGTAAGCGGAAAAAGCAACTGTCCGCATTGAATGCGATGGAACTGATCGTGCCGAAAATCGCGCTCGGCTTCGGTGAAAGTTTAAATCTTTAGGAGTCCAAGAATTGGGGTTTTGCCCGCATCGTCTCTTTGCCTCCTATCCTTCTTGCTCCCTTCACCTTCTTCCTTCCTCTCCGCGCCATGGCCGGGAGCCCGTTGGTTGACGACCCATGGCTGCGCTCGGAGATGACCGAGGCGAAACTCGCATCTTCCCTAGAACTGACTCTTATCCAATCGACCCGCCAAGCCGAGTTTCGCCATGTCCGGGGCGAGAGAATTCCTGAACCCGAACCCGGCTGGCTGGTTGTCTTCCCCGACTTTTTCCGGTGCGGGTTCTTCTTGCCTCCTTCCACCTTCCTACATTCGATCTTCCTGTTCTATCGAGTTGAGGTGGTGAACCTGGACCCGGCATCATACACTCTCCTGAGTGTGTTCGCCCATCTGTGCGAAGCTTTCCTCGGGGTTCGGCCATCGTTGGACTTATTCAGATACTATCACAAGATGGAGAGGACCAAGAAGAAACTAGTGGGAGGCGCGAGTGTCCGTCTTCGAGAAGATAGGGCCGCGGAGTACATCGACGCCGCTGGAATCCGATCCTTTCCAGGATGGGAGTATGAGTGGTGCTATTGCCGCCCATTGATCCCTTTGAGCATAAGGTACTGGGGAACTCCACCCGACGTGGCATCCACCTGGACCGACGAGACCCTGCTCGACTCCCGTCTCCAGCACCTGGTTGGGGAAGTTAAGGCTCTCCGAACCCGAGACTTGTCCTCGGCCGATGTTGTCGCCGACTTCGTCAGGCGCAGAATTTGCCCCTTACGGTTCAGGGAGACAGGCGCTTGGGACTCGACAAGCGATCCATACCAATGGCGGAGAAAAATGGGTAAGCCCTTTTCCTCATAACTCAGTATGCAGGATTCGACAGGGTGTCCTAACTCTTTCTTTGTTTCGAGCAGCCCTCTTGGAAGCGGACGTATCCGAGAAGGTAAAAACTCTCTTCAAGCGTGTACCTCCACCCCATCGCCAGGATGTCCCCACGTCGCTACCTCTTCGACCTCCGCACGAGCGGGAAGAGGTTCTAGCGGTAATCCTTTCTTTTTTAGGGCCTTAGATCCTTCAAGCTCACCTCATACTGGTTTTGCGGGATGGACCCTCTCTGCAGAGAGAAGGATGTGGAATAGATGACCCTGAAGCTGGGCCCTCTATTCCTAGTCAGTGCTCGACCGCGGCTGAAGACCAACGCGACGGAGACACCCATCCCGCCGAGAAGGTGGAAGAAGCTGCGTGGGGTGAATCGAGATACATACCGCCGCCCTGCCCTCGTGGAGCGAGAGATCCTTCGGGCTGACGAAGAAGCTCCATCTCGCTGAAGAGGGCGAGGTACCATCCTTCCGCTTCTTGCTTTGTCGAGCCTATGCTCCTAGTTCTGGGTTCTGAATGCGACCTGCAGGGAAGTTTCTCCACCGAAACCCGTCCCTCGTGCTGCTCCGCGGAGGAAGTTGTCTGTCAGATTGCTTCCTAGTCGGAGCCCGGTTGGTGTGGCATCCTCCCCATCATCTATCAAGGACCAGCCGACGCCAAGTCACCAGGGCGGGGAAGCCTCGGTCGAAGAAGATCCCATAGCGCTACTCAGACCCTTGGTGGAGGTAGGAAGGTTCCTGCTCGTCGTTGGTTTCGTCCAATAAGATTGCCAGCCTATCTGATCTTGGTATGTTCTTCTCAGCGTGCTCATGATAGGTGGAACTCACTTTGATACTAGACGGCTCGGCTTTCCGATGCCCTTTCTCGGGAGAAGGCGCGAGCCTCGTCTGCCGAGGAGAACCTGTTGAAAATGGCGGATCGCCTAGAGCTGGTACTTACCATGGTTGGTGCGTCTATCCGAGCCACGGAGAGTCTTCCTGATCGTTTGGCGGAATTGGATCGAGCCGCTCAAGATTTTTCTGGGCGTTTGCGTCTACCCGACTTGTAAATGCATGGCCTTCGTATGTACGGCAGACATGTATAGAATTTCTGTCTTTTCTGACGGACGACTTCTGAGCCTAAGTCTTTGGATGCTCTCGAGCGTACAGTCGATTAGTCTCAAACGTAAAACTTCTGAAGCTGATCGATATTCCAAGAATTCGATAGGACTCGACCGTCTTCCATCGCTAGTCGAAAAGACCCCGGTCGCGTTACTTCGACTATCGTGTAAGGACCTTCCCATTTGGGAGACAACTTGTTGCTATTGCTTTTATTTTGCACGAGTCGTAGGACGAGGTCTCCGACCTGCAGTGAGCGTTGTCGAACATGTCTGTCATAGTAACGATGGAGGTTTTGTGGTAGCGGGTGGCCCGGAGCAGAGCCTGGGTCCGTTTTTCCTCAATGAAGTTGAGGTCATCCTCTCTTCGAGGGATTTCTTCCTTGTCGGTGTACAGTTCTACCCGTGGTGATTTTAGGGTAAGTTCGCACGGCAGCATGGCCTCGGCTCCATATACCAGGCCGAACGGTGTTTCTCCGGTGGCCCGGTTGGAGGTTGTTCGTAGGGCCCAGAGGACGGAGGGCAACTCACGTACCCAAGCCTTGGCGTGGGCGGAGAGTCTATCGAAGACGTGAGTTTTCATCCCCTGGAGTATGAGTCCGTTGGTGCGTTTGACCTGTCCGTTGCTCTGTGGGTGTGCAACCGAGGCATAGCATATCGTGGTGCCAAGCTCGGTGCAGTACTCGATGAAGTCGGAGCTGGAGAACTGAGTACCGTTGTCGGTTATGATTATGCTCAGGACGCCAAACCTAGTCATAACGTTTCGCATTATGAACCGCTTGGCTGCTTCCGACGTGATCTGCAAGACAGGTTCGGCTTCGATCCATTTGGTGAATGTATCGATCGTGACGAAAAGGAACTTGTAGCCCCCGGGTGCCACCGGGAACGGCCCTAGGATATCGAGGCCCCATGCGGCGAATGGCCATGACAAGGGAATTGTTTGTAATGCTTGGGCGGGCTGGTGAATGCGTATGCGGTGAAATTGGCACTGACGGCATCGCTTCACTAACTCGCTCACGTCATGTAGGGCTGTCGGCCAATAGAATCCTTGTCTAAAGGCCTTTCCGACCAGGGTTCGGAAAGATGCATGTGCCCCGCACACCCCTCCATGGGTCTCTTCGAGTAATCTTATACCCTGCGTCTGAGGGATACAATGCATGAGCACTCCGTGGGCCCCTCGTCGGTAGAGAGCCCCATCGACCAGGGAATACATCCTGGCGCGTCGGGCAATCTGCTCGGAAAGCGTATCGTCCTCAGGGGTAGTCGATCGAGAAGGTACCTGCGGATGGGCTCTATCCATGAATCTTCAAGATCGAGGGGAGCGACGAGGCGCCCCGCCACTCCCCTCGGAGCGTCAATACCTGGTGACACCCTTGAGAGGTGCTTAACCACTTCTCCTTCGTCCCCCGGTTCAAGAGAAGCCACGGACGGCGTCGAGATCCTTTCTACAAAGGCCCTGGGTGGGCATGGAGATCGTGAGGAAGCTAGGCGGGCAAGACTGTCGGCTTGGCAGTTATCCTTTCGAGGGATATACCGTACTTCAAAACCGATGAACTTCTTCTCTAGCTTTCTCACCTCCGCGAGGTAAGCCGCCATATTCGGGTCTGTAGTCTGGTACTCCTTGGACACTTGTCTTGCTACCAACTGCGAGTCTCCGTTCACGAGGAGGCGGCGAATACCGAGTGCTGAAGCGACTCTGAGACCGGCTAGCAACCCTTCGTACTCAGCTACGTTATTTGTGGCCGGGAAGTCAATCTGTAGTATATACTGCAGGCGTTCTCCATTTGAGAGGTCAAGATTATCCCAGCCCCCGCGCCTTCGATGGTTAGTGAACCGTCGAAGTGTAGTGTCCAAATGTCGTCCTTTACTGCTGGTGACACCGAATAGTCGGACTCCGTCCATTCAGTGACAAAGTCAGCGAGGACTTGCGATTTGACCGCCGTGCGCCGAACGAAGTGGATGTCGAACTCCCCGAGCTCGACAGCCCACTTGGCGATTTGACCTATGGCCTCGCGGTTGCGGAGGATTTCTCCCAAAGGGTAGGTGGTCGGGATCGTGACCGTGTGAGCTTGGAAATAGTGTCGAAGCTTGCGAGACGTGGTGAGGACCGCGTACAGGAGCTTTTGAACCTGGGGATAACGCTCCTTGGGTCCATGCAGGATCTCGCTGATGTAGTACACTAGTTTCTGGGCCTTCTCACGGTGCTCGGAAGTTCCGCGTTCCACTGTCAGCACTCCGCTGACCGCGGACGGCCCGGCCGCGATGTAAAGCAGTAACCCTTCCTCGGGATTAGGCAGCGACCAGCACCGGGGGGTGGTTAAGTACTCTTTGAGCTCTTGGAATGCCGCTTCTGACTCCGTTGTCCACTCGAAGCCGTCGTGTTGTCGTAGATATTTGAAGAAAGGAATTCCACGGTCTCCTAGTCGGGATATGAATCGGCTCATGGCCGCCATGCAACCCGTGAGTCTTTGGACGTCTCGGACCGTTTCTGGGGACCTCATCTCCGTGATCACTCGTATTTTATCGGGATTTGCCTCAATTCCCCGGTGCGATGCCAAGAAACCGAGTAGTTTTCCGGCGCTGACTCCGAAGGTACATTTTTTTCGGGTTCAACATTATTCTGTTTCTCCGAAGGTTGCTGAATGTTTCCAGTAGGTCCGAGAGCAGGTCTTCTTTCTTCTTTGTTTTCACGATGAGGTCGTCAACATATGCTTCAACGTTTCGACCGATTTGGCTGTGGAGGGCAAGCTGCATTCCACGTTGATACGTTGCTCCCGCGTTTTTTAGTCCGAAAGGCATCTTTGAATAGCAGAATACCCCGAACGGAGTTACGAAGGAAGTTTTTTCCTCATCCTCTCGACACATGCTTATTTGGTGATAGCCCGAATAGGCGTCGAGAAGGCTTAGATAGTCGCATCCTGACGTCGAATCCACTATCTGATCTATTCTGGGTAAGGGGAAAGCGTCCTTTGGGCAGGCCTTGTTGAAATCCGTGAAATCAACGCACATCCGCCACTTCCTGTTGGCTTTCTTAACCATAACTGGATTGGCGAGCCATTCAGGGTGCTCGACTTCTCGGATAAACCCGACCTTCAGGAGTTTCTCGATTTCCACCTTGATAGCTTCTTTCCGATCTGGGGCGAATCGCCGTTGTTTCTGTTTCACTGGTACGGCGTCCTGACGGACGACTAGCTTGTGCTCAATCACTTCCCTGGGGATTCCGGGCATGTCGGATGGTTGCCACGCGAAGATGTCCAAATTGCCCCGGAGAAAAACGATGAGCGACGATTCCAAGTCTGGATCAAGTGTTGACCCGATCCGGACTATCTTGGAGGGCTCTGCTGGATCCAGAGGAATTACTTTTATCTCGCTGTGGGTCTTCACGGCCGTGCTGGTTTTTGAGGGCATATGCTCCCCGTCCCCCAGGTGTACTCGTACGTGGTCGAGGCTGCTCTTATCGCAGAGGAGCGCTTCTCTGGGGGAACTCCTTATCGTGAGGACACCTTTTGGGCCGAGCATCTTTATGCACTGGTAGGCGCAGTGCGTAGCTGCCATGAACTTGGCCAGAGTAGGGCGCCCCAGGATAGTGTTGTATGCTGTCTCGAAATCGACTACGTCGAACAGGATTTTCTCTGTTCGGAAGTTCTCCGGTGTACCGAAGGTAACCGGGAGCGTGACTTGCCCGATCGGCGTGGCCGACGAGCCCGGGACGATACCGTGAAAAGCGTGTGTCACCGTCTATACAGACGATCGTGGCACTTGCATTGCATCGAGGGCGTTGGCGAATAGGATATTGAGGGAGCTCCCTCCATCTATTAATACGCGACCCGCTCGGCAGTTGTTGATCGTTGGCTCGACCACGATTGGGTACCGTCCCGGTCGAGCGCAGTTCTCGGGGCAATCGGTCTGGTCGAAAGAGATCGTGACCTCGGACCACTTGACCGCTCGAGGAACTCGCGGTACACTTGCGAGGACTTCTCGGGCGATCGCCTTGTACTGTCTCTTGGATTCGTAAGAGGTTGAGCCCCCGAATATGTGCTCGATTGCTCTAACATGCCCCTGAAAAGGCTCAGGAGTGGAATCATTGTCGTCGGAAGTCGTTTCCCGACTGTTATTAGCGACCTGAGGGTTCTCCTCGCGGAACTTCTCTCTTTCTTCCCGAAGGTACTTCTTGAAGATGCGACACTGTCGCAGATCATGCGAGTCGGTCTGGTGAAAGTCGCACCAGGGCTTCGACGACTTGTCGGAGGACGTGGTAGGTTTATCCTTGGGGCGTGGTCACCAGGTGCACTTCTTGGAGATCTCGGCCATTACCTCGTCGGCTCTGATCCTTTTCTCCTTGTTCCCTCCGGAGGGCTTCTTCTTGCGCTTAGTCTTGCGCGAATCACTCCTTGACCGGAGGGGAGAACTGGTCGGCTCACCCCGCTGTTGCTTGATGTACCGCAGGGTTTCCTCCGCACAAGCGGCCTTCTCGGCCAGATCCATGAGTTGCCTGGTGGTTTTCGGTGGCCGCATGATCAGATCGTGTGTGCACATCTCGTTTCTGCTGCCTCGAGTGAAGGCGCGGATGACATCCGAGTCGGTTATCTCTGGGATAGTGTTGCGGACGGCACTAAACCTTTTGGTAAACTCTCGGAAGGTCTCGTCTGGTCGTTGGACGACAAGGAATAGATCGTCGACCCGACCAGATCTCGGGAAGGTACCCTGGAAGTTCCCGAGTAGCATGTCGCATAGCTGTCCCCACGAACGGATCGTTCCTGGAGGTAGATTCGTCAACCACGTCCTAGCGGCTCCTCTGAGAGCGGTAGGAAGATAGTTGGTCATAACCTTCTCGTCCCCGCCGGCTGCCTCGATTGTGGTGGTGTAGATCTGAAGGAATTCTACGGGATTCGTGGTTCCGTCGTACGATTCTAGCGAGCCGGGCTTGAAACGAGAAGGCCAACGTACTTGACGGAGTTCCTGGGATAGCGCCTGGCATCCGCTGAAGGACCCCCGATAAATTCTCGCCGCTATTCGAGGTCGAGGACCGGCCGCGAGTATTGGCGTTATGTACGTGGTCTCTCCGAGAAGGCTGTTGCTCCTGTTGGTGCCTTTGGCAGCGGCGCTTGTCGAGCTGTTCTCGGAGGTCGACAGGTGGCTCCTCCTGAGGAGGCCTGTTCCTGGGGTGTCGTCCCTCCCGATCGCGTTATTCTAGCGGAGGAGGGGTGTCCACCCGAGTAGAGCTACGGGCCACCGATTGGGCTCGAGAAGACTCGGCCTGGTTCTGAGCCTCTTGGAGGTCAGCCCCTAGCCGTTGCAGCCACTGCACGCCCGCAGGTGTCGGTAGATCTGCCACGGGAGGCTGTGACAGCAAATTGCGCACTTCCGCAAGTCTTCGAGCAGTTCGGGACACGTACTCCCTCGTTCCCGGGGGGATCTCTCCACAGCGGCAGGCGGGTCTCCGCTCCGGCAAGGAGTTCTCTCCCCGGCGGCGGGTAAGCCCCCGTTCATGTGGGAGGCAGCCATTGCATTGTACTGCTGTGAGCCCCCGGGCAGATTCTGATTTTCGAGGTCTTCTCGACCATCGTCGATCGCGAGTACCATCTGAGGTCCTTGGTTGGACGATGTGTACTCGTATTCCATCACGTTGTCCTCATCGGACGCGACGTGGGTAAGATCTTGATCATTCTCACGATCAGAGTTTGCAGGGGAAATTCCAACCATGGGGCTGGTCGTTCCTGCCGGGGAGTCATCGTTCAAGACCAACTTCCCGCTAAAGGCCCTGGCGCACTCGGTTTTGAAGTGATCTGCTTCGCCATCCGAGTCCTCTCTAGGGGCGTACTCTCCGAAATCCACTCGATCCGTAACCGGGTACAGGTCCATAGGGCCGAAGTTGTCGTAGAAACCCTGGTCCGAGTACCCAGTACGGGGCGAGATTGCGATCGGTTTTCCTGCCGGATTTGCTTCTTCCTCCTCGGTCAAAACCGGCGAGGGCTGTGCGACCGGCGCTGGGATCTGATCGCGCTTAGTTGCGCGTCCTGCCGACTCTGATTCTTCCTGGACGGCTTGGTCCGGAGAGGTCCCCACGGTCGGTGCCATCTGTCGACGATCGGTGAATCGGCGATCTTACGGTATTCGTGGAATGAGGATTACTGGGGGTAGGGACCTCTAGGGCCCAAGTGCCAGGAGCTCTAACAGCAGGGGACAGCCGTTTTTATACAGGTTCGGGCCTCCCTCAGGATAATAACCCTACGTCCTGTTGCTATATATTGATGGAGAACACGCTTACAATGGGGGGTGTATGTTAGTGGCTACCCTACACCTAATCGTAGACTAATCTATGCCTAACCGCCGGGCTCGACTCCTTCGAGGCAGCGGGTCTTCTAGGGCTTCGCCTCCTGAGATCCTATGCTGCTGGTGCTGCGACTTGTAGAACCTCCTGAGACCTGTCCTCCCCTATGGGATTGCTGATCCTTATATAGGGGGTTCCCAGGGTCGTACTGGACGTGGACTTACGCCCGAGTAGGACTCTGATCTCCTTAAACGTCGGGATTGACTTTCTAGTTTAAGGGGAGTATTCCCTTCCCGAGAGGGGTTACCTTGTCGTCCAGGGATCCTTACCGGGTACGCTGTACCTTCCTAAAGTCCTGGAATTCTGTATATAGATACCCCTAATACGTAGGATACCGTACTATTCATCATCATATTCCTTGACTCCTTCCCACTTGATCTGAGGTCGAATGGTATACTACCTGATGCTTCAACTCTTTGCTTGCTTAGGTGTGAAGGAATAACCAAGTGGAGCGACGCCAAGGGGAGGAAGGACTTGGGATGCTACCTGGGAAGCATGTCCGGACATTCTGGACAAAGAGACCCGGACACTCCGGATGTACCAATCCCGGAGACACCGAGATTCCACAACACACCCGGACATTCCGGGCAAGCCCGGAGTCTCCGGACGTCCCCCACCAGGAATGTACTCCTCTCGGGATGGTTCCCGGACACTCCGGCCCCAAGCCCGGACATTCCGGGAGGGTGGCCGAGAACAACACCCTCCAACTCCACGGCCGGACACTCCGGTCCCCAGACCCGGAGACTCCGGATGACCCCTGCCCGGAGCGCCAACTCCGACACTCCGGACGTCCACTGATCAAGACGTCCGGACATTCCAAAAAACTTACCACGGAATGTCCAGGCCCTATGGCCGGACATTCCGGACAAGTTACCCCGGAATGTCCGGGCGTACTGTCTGCGCACAGTAACGGGCCGAGGCCCATGTAAGGATTTGGCTTAGCCCTCAAGGGTTACGGGGTTAGGGCTATAAATACCCGTACCCAAACCCTAATCAAGATTAGACTTGTTGTTAAGACTAATAGAGAGCTTTGCTACTAATCTAGGGTTTCACCCCTCTAGATTAGGGTTCCATCTTAGGCCTTGTAATCTCCCTTGGATTGTAAGGACCGACGCGTGCCCCCGGATGGTAATCGAGGCATTCATTGGGAGGAGGAGTTGATTTGGGTCCTAGTTCCAAAGGCTAACGCATTGGGGTTTTGTTGTTGGTTTGGGATTTCATCTAGGCCCTCCTATTTACCCTAGTCCAAATCGTGAAGATCGGGAGCCCTCCGTATCATACCCCTAATCCGCCAAAGTCCATCGATCGACAGACTACACCCCATTTGACCATGTGGTATTTTACTTTATTTCTCGTGCCTTCCCAGAAGAAACATGCTCTAATCTTGTCTATTTCTTGTTGCATAGATAATTCAGAGTCCGGGTGTAGGAGATATGCCCTTCGCAAGATCAAAAAAAGTAACGGAAAAACTTCTGGAGCAAAAAAATCCTACTTAGAAGCCCAATTTTGAGGGTCAAGATGCGTACAAGTGTATACACATGTAGAATTTTCGGATACACCTCGTCGTTAGCTTCGATTTGAGTGGTCGTGGACCCAAAACGGACTCCGTATGAGAAAGTTACGGCCGTTTTACTAAAACCTCTCAAACTAGGGTTGGATCTGGACTCTAAAACTAGCATTCGGTGCTACATTACAGACGGTTCCAATTTGAAACCGTCTGTACAAATAGCACAGATGGTTCCAATTTGGAATCTATGAAGACAAGCATTGTGCAGGAAGTTGTGCAAGCACTTCGAGGCCAAATTCCAGAAGCAGAGATTGATGAGGAGGATCCTCTTGATGAGACCGATGCCGAGGTGGCGGCACGGCGTGCCCAAGCTCGAAGAACAGCTAGACACCGAGCATCCCTTCCTCCATTAGGAACCCGAGACCCAACCTTGGGGCCACACAATCATGGTCGGCCCAGGAGCCACCAAGGACGTGATGGGCATGAGGGAGGTGCATCAGAAGGAGGATCAAGTTTTCATCAACCTAATGGCCAAAGACATCAAAGACACCCGGACAGAGACCCAGGGTTCAGAAGGTGGAATTATCATGATGAGGGTACAGAACACCGGCAGAGGGGTCCACCAGGAGATGGGCAAGAAAAGTTTGGTAAACTTAAGTTCACAATGCCCAAGTTCTCCGGTGATGCCATAGATCCCGAAGAATACCTCACATGGGAGCTCAAGGTGAACAAGGTCTTCCGGATGCACAATTACTCTGAGGAGAAGAAAGTTGCTATGGCCTCACTTGAGTTCGATGGATATGCACTTATTTGGTGGGAACAAGTGCAAAATCAGCGAGACGAACATAGAGAGCTGCCTGTCCTGTCTTGGACAGAGACGAAGAGAGAAATGCGGGCTCGCTTTGTGCCCAAGTACTATAAGCGAGATCTCTTCAAGAAACTCCAAGACCTCAAGCAAGGCAGTCGGTCAGTTGAAGAATACTTCAAAGAAATGGAAACCGCATTGATCCGAGCTAATGTCCAAGAGACTGAAGAGCAGACTATGGCCCGTTTCTTGGCCGGGTTGAACCATCCAATCAAGCGCATCGCCGACTATCAACCCTACAACACAGTTGTGGAGTTAGTGCATCAAGCTATCAAGGCCGAGCGCCAAGTGCAAGAAAATGCTCGCTACTCTAAGTCTTCAACAATGCAGCACATTCGACTCCTTACACCTCACGTGCCACGGCAGTTGCTCCTCGCCCCAGTCCGAGTGCAAAGTTTGCCCCAAGAGCTACCTCAACCAAGACAGAAAGTCATATGGGAGGTGGAAGTACAAGTGTGCGCTAATGGACAAACACAAACCGTCCTACCACCTCTTCTTCAAAGGGAGCACCGAGTCCAAGCACTGTTTCTTCAATGGCTTCCACGGGCAAGACTCGCGACATCGTATGCTTCAAGTGCCAAGGGCGTGGTCATATGCAAAGAGAGTGCCCCAATGCACGAGTAATGTTGATCACTGAAGAAGGCGAGTATGAGTCTGCTAGCGAGGGCGAGATTGATGCCATCCATGAAGTAGCCCGGATTGAACAAGAAGGAGAATATGAAGATGGACAGGAGCGAATCTATTGCGAGACCGAGTCGGGTCCATCCCTCGTCGTCACCAAGAAGATACTCACTGTCCAACTTCAAGATGAGCCTGAACAACGGTGCAACCTCTTCCAAACCAAGGCCGCAATCGACGGCAAAACCATCAAAGTCATAATCGATGGAGAGAGTTGTCACAATTTGGCAAGTCAAGAGCTGTGCTCTAAACTCAACCTGAAGTACAAGAAGCATCCACGTCCTTACCACGTGCAGTGGTTGAGTGACAGCGGCACCGTCAAGATACAACACATGGTGCAAGTCTCCTTCAAGATTGGAGCCTATCAGGACACGGTGGAGTGTGATGTGGTACCCATGACGGTGTGCCACCTTCTGTTGGGCCGCCCCTGGCAGTACGACCGAGCAGCGCGCCACGACGGCCACACTAATGAGTATATCTTTCGGTGGCACCATAAGGAGTATGTACTTCGCCCCATGACGCCAAGCCAAATCATCGTCGACAATGCTCAAAAGTTGGCAAGACTTCAAGAAGAAAAGAAGAGAGATGAGCGAGAGAGCACAACTTTGAGTGACTTCCACAAATCGGTGAGCGAGAGCCACAAGCCCAAAATGAGAGAAAAGAGTCAGGAAGCGAATCGAGGCTTAGTGATGCTAGCCACCAAATCCGAGATGAGAGGAGTGAGGAATGACCCACCTACACTACACTTTGTACTCGTATACAAAGATGTGGTTGCTTTGACTAATGACTCACCCCCACTTCCTCTAGCTATGTCTCGTGTTTTGCAGGAGTTCGAGGATGTCTTCCCCGATGAGATCCCGGCGGGGCTTCCACCCATTCGAGGCATCGAGCACCACATCGACCTCATTCCGGGAGCGCCTCTTCCCAACCGGCCACCTTACCGCGCCAACCCCGAGGAGACCAAGGAAATTCAATGTCAAGTACAGGAGCTACTTGACAAGGGGTATGTTCACGAAAGCTTAAGTCCTTGCGCCGTTCCCGTTATTCTTGTCCCTAAAAAGGACGGATCTTGGCGCATGTGTGTTGATTGCCGAGCCATCAATAATATCACCGTGCGTTACCGCCATCCCATTCCACGTCTAGATGACATGCTTGATGAGCTTAGTGGCGCAACTATTTTCTCTAAAATTGATTTGAAGAGTGGCTATCACCAAATAAGGATGAGTGAAGGGGATGAGTGGAAAACCGCTTTCAAAACTAAGTTTGGTTTGTATGAGTGGCTTGTCATGCCTTTTGGTTTATCCAATGCTCCCAGTACATTCATGCGCTTAATGAATCATGTTTTATGCCAATTCATTGGTAAATTTATGGTAGTCTACTTTGATGACATCCTCATATATAGTAGAACTTTGCATGATCATGTTGGCCACATTAAACAAGTTCTACTAGTGCTTAGGAATGAACGCTTGTTTGCTAACCTTGAGAAATGCACTTTTTGTACGGAGAAACTCGTGTTTCTAGGCTTTGTCGTGTCCACTCATGGCATAGAGGTAGATAAGTCCAAAATTGAAGCAATTAAGAATTGGCCTACCCCTGTCAATGTGAGTCAAGTGCGTAGCTTTCATGGCCTAGCAAGTTTTTACTGTCGATTTGTCAAAGATTTTGGTGCTATTGCTTCCCCTTTGAATGAATTTACTAGAAAAAACATTCCTTTTGTATGGGGGCAATCTCAAGAAAACGCTTTTCAAGAATTAAAGAAACGCCTAACCGAGGCACCCTTGCTTGCTTTACCGGATTTTGCTAAAACCTTTGAAGTTGAATGTGATGCTAGTGGAATCGGTATAGGGGGTGTGCTCATGCAAGAAGGTAAGCCGGTCGCTTACTTTAGTGAGAAATTGAATGGTGCTCAACTCAATTATCCGGTTTATGATAAAGAATTGTATGCTTTGGTTCGTGTCCTAGAAGTTTGGCAACACTATCTTTGGCCAAAAGAATTTGTTATTCATTTCGATCATGAATCCTTGAAATACCTTAAGGGCCAAGCTAAATTGAACCGAAGACATGCAAAATGGGTTAAATTTATTGAAACCTTTCCCTATGTAGTCAAATACAAAAAGGGTAAAGAAAATGTTGTGGCGGACGCTCTTTCCCGCAAAATGACCCTTTTGAATCAACTTAAAATTAAAGTGTTGGGTTTAGAATGCTTGAAAGAACTATATGCTAATGACCCTGAATTTGGTTCCCCTTTTACTAATTGTAAAGAAGGGAAGGGTTGGGAGAAATACCACGTGCATGAAGGTTTCCTTTTTCGAGCTAACAAACTATGCATCCCCGAGTCATCCG
>JAGXJF010001212.1:0-90623 GCA_019208055.1 Stipa capillata | reverse complement strand
TCAATGATTATCGTTGGGTTCTCTGGTCAACTAAGAGGCTGGTGGGATCACTATTTGGATGAAGAACAAAGAGAAGCAATCATAAATGCAGTAAAGCTAGATGGCAATAGAATGCCCATTATGGCCTACGATGAAGAAGGAAACCCAAAAGGTAACATTTCTGATGCCATGACCACCTTGCTTTACAATATAGTTTATCACTTTGCTGGAAATTATTAAGATATTTATGAGAAAAATAGAGAGCAATTGATAAACCTTAGATGTAAAACCATGTCAGACTTTAGATGGTACAAAGATACATTCTTATCCAAATTATATACCCTACCTGATCCTAATCAAGACTTTTGGAAAGAAAAATATATATCTGGTTTACCTCCTTTATTTGCTGAAAAGGTTAGGAACTCCTTGAGAAAGGAAGGAGGAGGGAATATAAACTACCAATGTCTAGATATAGAAAAGATTACCCAAAATACAACTGGTAGGAGCTGAATTATATAATAATCTTAAAATTAAGGATCAGCTCAAGAAAACAAAAAATTATTGGGAAACGTGAATTGGGAGACTTTTGTTATCAGTTTGGTTTCCAAGATCCTTATGATCCTAGAGCTAAAAGAAAGCCTCCTAAGCATATCAAAAAATATTCTGGCGGACATAAGAAAGAAAGATTTCCCACCAAAAGGAGGAAACCAAAGCCCTTTAGTCATAAAGAGGGTAATACCAAACTCTATAGAAATAATACAAAGAAACCCGTGTGTTTCAAATGTGGTGTTGAAGGTCACATAGCTAGTAGATGCTTAAAAACTAAAGTTAAAAGGAGATTCAAGCCCTACTAGAATCAGACAGTGAAGATATAAAAGGTAGATTAGGAGAAATCTGAACCACGTTAATAATGACGAGTCTAGTTCAGAAAGCCAAAGCCTTTCAGATATTAACTGTTGTGAAAATAGTGAGTGTTCTTGCTATGAGCAAAATCCCTCTGAAGAAGACTCCGATGAGAACCTCCTAGTCCTTACAGACTTAGAACAATTCGTTCTAGACACCTTTGACACGGTTCGTGACCCAATAGAGAAGGAAGTCATCTTAGAAAAACTTATACAGACGGTTCCAGTTTGGAAACCGTCTGTACAAATCGAACAGTACAGACGGTTCTAAGTTCGGAACTGTCTGTACAAATCTGTAAACAGTACAGACGGTTCTAAACTTGGAACCGTCTGTACAAATCGAACAGTATAGACGATTCTAAACTTAGAACCATCTGTACAAATCTAACAGTACAGATAGTTCTAAACTAGAACCGTCTGTATAAATAGATTAGCAAGGCTGGTTGATAGGCTGCTGCCGCGGTAGCAAAAACTGCAGATTTCCTTGCCGCGGCAGGAAAGCGTCAGCGTCGGGGAGAGAGTTTGACAGCTCCGATTGTCGAACGGTTTTCACAGCTGTGAGCGGGAGGCCAAACTCTACGTCTCCACAATTTTAAGCCAATTCCGAGAAAGTCGACGAAACGACTAGTGGAAATTCCGGCCCAAAATCGAAGATTTTGAAAACGGCACCTCGACAAAAGTGCTTGGTAGAAGCTGGGATCAAGGTGGAAAGGAAGTCCTCGATTCAAGCTAACCAGGGAAACAAGAATCACCCAATTCGGAGTCCGGGTGTAGGAGATATGCCCTCCGTAAGATCAAAAAAAGTAACGGAAAAAACTTCCGGAGTGAAAAAGTCCTACTTAGAAGCCAAATTTTGAGGGTCAAGATGCGTACAAGTGTATACACGTGTAGAATTTTCGGATGCGCCTCGTCGTTAGCTTCGATTTAAGTGGTCGTGGATCCAAAACGGACTTCGTATGAGAAAGTTATGGTTGTTTTACTAAAACCTCTCAAACTAGGGTTGGATCTGGACTCTAAAACTAGCATTCGGTGCTATATTACAGACGGCTCCAATTTGAAACCTTCTGTACAAATAGCACAGATGTGTCCAAATTGGAGCCGTCTGTACAAATCTAACAGCACAAACGGTTCTAAACTTGGAACCGTCTATACTAGAAGCGTCCCACTTACTCGTAGGGATTAGTTAAGAGGAAAGCTACTCAGTTTGTATCGCGTACTCAGTCTAGGTCAGCTGGCAACTCCCCTTGCTTGGACAACATGAGGTTGCGGGATCGATTCCCGCTGGAAGCATATTGTGCAATTTTTATTCCAGTGGTTGGATGGGACAACGCGGAGGTCGGATGAGACGCGGTTGAAGACTAGGCACATGGCGCGTGGGGGCCATATTTTTTTATAACACGACATCACAGACGGGTGCTAATCGAGTAGCACAGACAGTTCCAAACTAGAACCGTCTGTGCTAATCGATTAGTGCAAACGGTTCCAAACTAGAACCGTCGTACAAACCTGATTTGTACAGACTCTTTCGTACAGACGGTTCGAAAAAACCGTCCCGCACGGGGGTTCCGAATCGCCTGTACAAATGATTTCTATTGTAGTGACGCATACATGTAGCTTTCAAGATATAGTGCATGTTTTTTGTTAGTGCCATAGGCCCAGTTCTTTTCGGTTTCTCCAGGGGCTTCTCTCAGAAGCTGCTCTCTCCCAGCTTCTCCCAGAAACCGCCTCCTCAAATTTGTCGAGACTTCTAAACTAGTCATACAGCCCCTGAGAAGCCGAAAAGAACTGGGCCATACTATGCCAAAAATAAGCCAGTCAAAGTGTGGCTCACCAAAAAAGCCTGTAACTAAATTGTGACCACCACGAAAACTGTGGCTGACAAATTAGACATCACAAATTCGGCAAGCTAAGTAAAAACAATGAGTTTGAGACATGTGGGCCACATGAAAGCTATAATTTTGTTAATGAACCAAATGCTAACACAACTTTCTCAAATCTGGTCGTAGCAAACTCTGTCATCCAACTAAACACATATTATATTATTTAAATATCTTGAAAAGAATCCACCATGTTTTCTATTAGGACCTAAAAATTTCAATATTAATCGGAAAAAGAATCGATTGTGATGGGTTAACAATATAACGCATGGATGAATAAATCTTGATACAACAACTCAGCCAAATAAATTGAAATCCTGGTGTGGTGGGTAACATCAGTCAACCTAGATAGATTACAACTCTATCCTTTGATAAAGGACATTGTTATCAAAAGTTAAGATCAGCTATCAGAGAATTTATCTCCCAATTTAAATAACGATCTGATAATAAATTATAATATTTGATTTTACTTTTGACTATATAGCTTGTCACGTTTACCTCGTGGAAATATTCTAGTGTGCGTGCTTAACTCCCTTCAACTATTACAAAATAATTCCTGGATCGGTCTGAAAAGGAGCTGATAAAATGTGCCCACGTTGTAACAATGCGACACGTATACCAGCACCATGCCTTCGTGGCAAGGGCATATGCTGTTGTGCTTTTCTTCCTTCGGACGCCGTCTTCGTCTACAGAGTCCGGAGACTCGAGCGCACCGGCGGCGACCTCTCCGAGAGCCAAGCTCCCGACTCCTCTGCCCACCCGCCCCCCTCGTCACCCTCCTCCTTGACCAGCCCGCCTGCACCCCTCGTCTCCTCCTCCGCTCGCCTCCTCCTCCCGAAGTTGCTGCCATCCGCTAGGACGCCGGCTTGACGAGAGAGCCGCCATCGCCATCGCCATCGCCATCGCCATCGCCGCCGACGAAGACTTGCGCGGGCGACGTGAAGAGGAATGCGATGTGCGGTGAGCATTTCTCGCCGATTTTATCCCCGTTCACCAGGATTGGGCTAACGGGATTCCACTTTAAGAACATTTGGGGCATCGCGTACTAATCTATAACATTTCTTGCTGTGTATTTGTTCAGCTTGTGTTATGTGAGTGTGTGACTGCAGTTCTATTGGAAAATCTCAATCCATGCACAGTATTATGTATTTTTTTATATATAGGAGTATCCATATATAGGTGTGAGCCTGTATATTCTGTTTCCTGAGCAGTTGAGTGTTGCGTTCTTTAGATGAGGGATAACTGCCGCAAGCATTTTCAAGGTTTTAATTCTTTGAGTCAGGCAGACTTCAAAATTTGTAGGAAATGCAACAAAATGCATTACAAAACGCAAAATGTTCTTCTAATCTGGTAGTTATGCTATCATTAGCATATCCTTCAATGTTCAGATATTTGACTGTCTCTTCCATCAGGGTGATCAAAGTGCACTAATGGCACGGAAGTAACATCTAGGTCAACAATGGAACGATTTGTCTATGTCAACGATGAGTCGTGCCGGGACTCCTACTGTGACAATCGAGTTTCCAATACCAAATACACGTTGTGGAATTTTCTCCCTAAAAATTTATGGGAGCAATTCAGGTCAGGTTCTGATTTATCTTGTATTGTTTGGTATTTAGTCTGTCATCACCATTCCTCTGACCCTGCAACATGAGGCCCAGATCTTCTTTAGCACCTTTGTAAAAGACACTGCAGAACTACACTGTCTCCTTTCTAATGAATGTTAAATCCATCACTGTTTCTGCATTAAATTACTTTCTTCTTTCAGTGTGATAAATTGTTAAAAGAAATACGTATTCACTTCTGTAAATATTTCAGGCGTTTCATGAACCAGTATTTCCTGCTAATTGCTTGCCTTCAGTTGTGGCCCTGTATTACTCCTGTAAGTCCTGCAACTACATGGGGTCCACTTATCATCATCTTCATTGTTTCTGCTTCAAAAGAGGCTTGGGATGACTACAATAGGTATCTTTCCGACAAGAAATCAAATGAAAGGAAAGTATGGGTGGTAAAGGATGGCATCCGTAGACAGGTTCTTCTTTTCTCCACTAACATTTACTTCTCTTTCACTGGAGTGAAAACAATGTTTTCCTGTGTCTATTGCAAGTTGCCATCAATACTTGATTTCATCATTACTTTTGTTGTCAACCATAATGTGCTATCTTGTTCAGTCAGCAGTCTGTGCCACAAATTCATATTGCCTAGAGGGAATCTAGTTGTGTAGCATTTGGTGGTAGAAGAAAAGGAACATCTAGAACTCATTATATGCAATGGTTTTCTTGTTGGGCTTTCAACTGGTTCGTCCATCTCTGCTTGCCACTTATGAGATGGAAATCCTACACACTGTTCAGTACCAGGCTTGTGTTAAAAGTAGCATGAAAAATGTTGATCTCTGATGGCATGGGATTTGGGAGGTGGAGATGTGGTAACTCACCAGTCGTTCAGTTCATGAAACATAATGGTCATTATGAATGGCATATTTTGTTCTTTTTGGACACATCTAGTTTGGAGAACGAAAAAGAATATGTGAGCTCAGCTTTATACCCAGTCCTTATATACCATCTTCTTCTTTATGACTTCACTGGCTAGCTTCCATTGTTTACATTTAGGTTTGAAAATATAAAGCCTAAAGTTTGTTGCACCCACTTGTAATTTGCTTATTTGCTTGTGTCGGAACTTGTGTGTCCACTGGAACATTGTAAATACCTAAGCAATGCCAGCACTGGTATGTTATACCTTATGCATCATCGTATTGGTAATAAGGACGATTAAGGAATTCTCATTTCTCAATCCTGATATTTTCGCTAAATAAAATGTTGTAAATTCTATTTCTAAGGGCGAAATTATCTCTGGGACACTGCAATGTGACGTTTACTGGAGGACACCAAAAAATTGATACTTCAGTAATGGACACTACAAATTAAAGTGATACTTTTTAGAAATTTATTAGAGAGAAGGTGCCTGAAAAGCCCTATTTGCCAAATATTTTTTCTAAAACAAAGGTTTTATAGTCGATTATCTTGTTTTGATGGCTAATTATTATGTTATTTCAATGTATTGCCTTTCACACCCCATCTCTTCGCTAAATTTCAAACTATGATGTTTTAATGGGTGTTGCCATGATTTTGTAGTGTGTTTCAGTGGATTATCGATTTTCCATTCCCGTCCAGCAAAACACCATGTGCAAACTTTGTGCTGTCCTAGAGCCATTTTTTGCCTATTTCTAATGGTTGATTTTAGCGTTACTTGGGTTTACGTTTGGAACATTTGACTGTCCAATACTGAGTTGTTTATGTGCTTTTAGATCAAAGCACAGGCGATACATGTGGGAAATATAGTGTGGCTCCATGAAAATGATGAGATACCATGTGATCTTGTTCTTATTGGAACTTCTGATCCTCAAGGCATCTGTTATGTTGAGGTAAATGAATCTACTCACCAACATCAGTTAATATGCTTTATTGCTATTCGTGCTACATGGGGTGCATGATGGAAGCAGGATGGCTGTACCCATGCTTAATTACATATTAAATTCATTTGGAAATGCTTTTACATGTCAATGCATCAGAACATGGTGGAATGCAGATTTCCCAAACTCATACTAGCTATGAATATGGATTCTATTTGTAGAATGTGAACCTCGTTCCGTTTCATCAATTTATAAACCAAGGCCTCCTAATAAATGATGAAATTTTTTATGTGGTTATAATGTTTAAAACAAGAGAACATCACTGATGGTGAAAGATGACAAAATTCTGATAGTATTGCACTATTATTTTTCTTGACATTATGGTGCTACTACGCTAATGCACAATGGTGTATGAGACACTTGTAGGACATCGAACATTGAAAGCCATGAGTAAATTGCACTAGTAGATCCATACTACTCTTGTGCCACATAACACTGTATACTTGAAAAATTAAAATAATTGACAGTTATCAAAACTTTCTACCATTAGCACGATGAAATGTCATTTTCGCTCTTAACCAACAGATGTTGCTTATGTGGTGTACAACCAGAGTGAAGTATGAAATTTCTGCCTAGATTGCTGACATGACAAAAGGAGGGCACAGGACTATAGATCACCTGGAGTCCTGGAGGGCTAAAGCCATCCAAAGTTAGAGGGAAAAACACATCTAATCTACAATATGTGCTGCAACTCCATCAGTTTCTGAACTGCACTGAAACTAGCTTTAGGGAACAGAACAAGGTTTTCTTAACTCTACTAAGCCTCCTGCAATCAGCTTTTTTCTTTTTTTGTCTTGGAGATGTGTTGTATAACCCTTCTCCAACAGAGAAAAGTTGCAGTTGATTATTTACTTCACACATCTCAATGCTCAATGGAAACAAACAAAATATCACAAAACAGGTGCCGCAAACTATTGTCTAGATCATCTAATTAATGCCTCGTGATTACTGCATTTGAATTTGAAGAACACTCTCCTTGGTCCCATCCATGAGCAACATTAACTCCACCGTAGTTCCTCCATAACACGGGCATTGTGTCAATGGCAGCTAGGTTATACTCCCCATGTTTGCTGCTGATAAATGTGAACAGCTTTTTCAATGTCAATAAATTGATGCATCAATGACTCTGATCACCCTGGTGCCCAAGGTCACGAGTCCTGAAAGCCTGAACGGCTACCAACCAATTTTGCTACTCAATTCTTGCTTAAAGCTCCTAACACAACTCCGTGCTGACTGGCTTCAGAAAGTCATCCTTTGCCTCATTCACAAGAACCGATATGGTTTCATAAAGGGTAGAACGATTCAGAACTGCCACGCATGGACCTTTGAATATATTCACCAATGTCAGCAATCTAGAAGAGAGATTATCATCCTAAAGCTCAACTTCGAAAAAGTCTTCGATACTAATGAGCATGACACAACTCTCAAGGTTATGCAGCAGCTCGACTTTGACAACACCTGGATCAACTGGGTGGTTCCTCACAACTGGCACTTCATCTGTCTTACTTTAACGGTGTTCTGGGCAAGAAATTCCATTGTAGAAGAGGAGTCCAGCAGGGTGATGCCCTCTCCGCTCTTCTCTTTGTCCTGGCTGTTGATTTACTACAAGGCATCGTCAACAAGGGCAATGGTCTCCTTCAGTATCCAGTTCCTACCAACAATGGCGACTTTCGTATTGTCCAATATGCGGATGATACCCTCCTCATCATGCAGGCTTGCGGAAGACAGCTCTTTTGTCTCAAAGGACTCCTTGAAACCTTTGGACAATCCACTGGTCTTGGGTCAACTTTCAGCGTGCTTCCTATCAATGTTGAAAATGGCTGCCTCCAAAATCTGGCCGGCCTCTTTGGGTGCAGGGTGGGCTCCTTCCCTTTCACGTATCTTGGCCTACACATGGGCTTGTCTCGCCTTTGGATCACAGACTTTGCCCCTCTCGTGGACCGTGTTGAACGATGCCTACCTTTCTGCTCCTCCTTCCTTTCTTTTGGCTGTAAAATTCAAGTGGTCTCTTCAGTCCTTAGTTCTCTGCCAACTACTAGCTTTGCCTACCCAAGCTCCTGGAAGGTGTCCGGGAGAATATTGATCCGGCCATAGGCATTGTCTATGGGGCAAATCGGAAGTCACTGCCCAAAGTAAGTCATTAGTTGCCTGGGATAGGGTCTGCGAGCCTAAAGAGAAAGGTGGTTTGGGCATAACCAACCTCACAGTTCAGAACGAAGCCCTGCTACTCAAATTCTTGGATAAATTTTACAACAAGGATGTCCCCTGGGTAAATTTAGTTTGGAGCCACTACAACAATTTAGAGTACCTCATGCTAGTGGCCAATTAGGTTTCTTCTGGTGGAGGGATATCTTAGAACTTCATGATAAGTACAGGCTTATTGCCTGCTGTGACATTGCTAGAGGTGACACAGCCCTCCTTTGGCATGACCACTAGACTATTGACATCCTTAATGATCGATTTGACTTCACTCTTTTACCCTTGATGACTTTATCTCGGTTTAAGAGGCTAAACTTGTGGAGGATCCCCTAGATCTCTTCCACCTTCTCCTTTCCCGACAAGCTTTTGATGAACTACTGGAGTTCAGCCTTCTCTCTAAAATACCCACCAAAATGCAGATGGTAATGACAAATGGGGCTACATATGGGGCAATTCCCCCTATTCCTCAAAAAAATTGTATGCTTGGTCCTTCAGTAGCATTCATGCTGCTGCTCCCCTTCGTTGGATCCTGAAAAGCAACTGCTTCCCTAAACTGAAGGCCTTTGTGTGGTTACTCCTGAACGATCGGCTGAATACCAAGGAAGACATGCTTGCTCGAAGGAATTACCATGTCTCTAATGGCAGGGCCTGAGTTCTCTGTCGTGACAATCTCCTGGAGACGAGAGATCATCTTTTCTTTGAATGCAGCTTCAGCCTCTCCTACTGCCAACGTTTGAGTATCCAATGGCCACCCGATGACAACGTCGAGTTGAAGATGCAGCAGGCTCGTGCTAACTTCCAATGGTCCTTCTTCATGGAGGTCTTTATCCCTGCTGCATGGCATATCTGGAAGCAAAGAAACACCCAAGTTTTGAAACCTTACCCCTTCAATTAGCTCGTGAGAAATACTTCTTAAGAAATAATATTTACATGCAATCTTTCAGACTCAATGGAGTCTAAAACCTCCCTCCAGAGCCGGCTTGATTCTATTTCTTAATCTCTCTGTAGTCCTCTAGCCTGAGCTTCCCCTTTGTACATTTCCCTCTCCCTTTATCTTGTAAATACTCTCTTTTTATATAGCAGTAATATGTATACTGTCCGAGCCTTCCTTATGGTTTTCCCAAAAAAAAAGTATATCGGAAACTTGGCATATATGAACCTACGTTAAATTTATTGGTATAGGCTATTTGCTGTAAACTGTAGATATTTGAGAGAGGGAAAATATGCTGGCTCTCTTTTAATGTGTATAGCTTTTTCAGTGTCAATAAATTGATTCCTTTTGTACCCTTTCTACCCTAAACAGTAACAACTGAGAAGGATAATTCTTTTTTCTCATCCATCTATATCCAGGAATATATCTTTTTCACTTTGGTGATTGGTTTATGATGATTTATAGAAGTAATGTGCAGCTCAGAATCCATCATGTTACCTTTTTTCTATGAGAAATTAGTAGAAAACTTACTCTGGCTATTGTGAGTATAGCTAATTCCAAATTTTCCCACTTTTACTTTAGACTGCTGCTTTAGATGGTGAAACTGACTTGAAAACAAGAGTTATTCCTCCAATTTGTGCTAACTTGTCATCGGAGCAATTGTGCAAAGTCAAGGTGCCTTTCTGTACTTGTATCTTTTTTTGAGTTTTATCATGCCTTTTCTGATTGCCCCTCTCTGAATTGAGCAGGGTGTAGTTGAGTGCCCAAACCCAGATAATGACATAAGAAGATTTGATGCTAACATGCGCTTGTTCCCTCCTATCATTGATAATGAGAAATGTCCTTTAACTATCAATAATACTCTTCTTCAATCATGTTACTTACGGTACACAGAGTGGGCATGTGGAGTTGCAATTTACACAGGTAAGTATAGCATTTGGTGATACCACTTTATCTAGCCCATTGTTGATTTACTCCCCACAAGATACATATTTGAGGCATTTGTTGTACACTTAGCTGACCATGTCATGTGACGCATGTTTTGCTGTCTGAATCATTTATTGTCAGGCAATGAAACCAAATCAGGAATGAGCAGGGGAACTGCAGAGCCCAAGCTTACTGCTGCTGATTCAGTGATTGACAAACTCACTGTTGCAATATTTCTTTTCCAAATTATGGTTGTTCTCGTGATGGGTTTTAGTGGCAATATCTGGCAGGACAGTCATGGTCGTAAGGTGATAATTTTTTTGGGAAAAACAATGTTCTGGTGCAGAAAATTTACTATTACTTTTCCACATATTGTCTACCTGTGCTTTAGCTTCTCATGGGATCTTTTTGTTATATTAATTTAATGTAGATCTGTAAGGAATTGAATGGATCTCTATGTTGTTTATTTTCATTCATCTGATTATTATATTTGTGTTTCTTTGCGTAGCAATGGTATCTCATGTATCCTGCAGAAGGAGTATGGTATGATGTTTTGGTTATCCCGTTGCGCTTCGAGCTATTGTGTTCAATAATGATTCCTATTTCCATAAAGGTATGTCTATGATTTGAATTATTCTTTTCCCTTTTGTGCTGTTTGTTTGATGTACTCTTATCTTACAAATTTATTATGCATTAGTTATGTACTGATTGCTGAACTTCATTTGTTAAAGGAAACTTAGCAAGAGTTTTGTTGTAGACTTGTAATCATCATTCACATTCATGATATTTTACAGAAAATAATACTGTCTAAGATAATTTCTGTACAATTTCCAGTTTATTATTCGTGATTGGACATATAGAATTGAAGCCTGAGCTCAGCAACAGCCCTTGAATTTTGTCTAGTCCCATCCTCTGATTTGCCCAATTACCTGGAAACCCAGTTTGCAAAACCTTCGCTCACAGGCTCACATCCTGGACAAATCAGAAAGCAATTGAGATTGCATGACATTATTATACGCTGATCTAGATTTTCTGATCAATCACGCTTCAAGCTTTTCCTTGTTTGGTCCAATCATTCCATTGTAATTACCTTGGCCTGCCGATTGCCATCAAGAAGCTCTGCGAACAGGATTTGCAACCCGTTCTCGATAAGTTTGTTGCAAAATTCCCAAGTTGGAAGGCTCACCTTATCACCAAAGAAAGTAGAATCGCTCTTGCCTAGTCCGTCCTGTCGGCGATCCTGATGTACCATCTTCTGTCTCTTGAACTTCCTCTGTGGTTGCTAAAGGTCATCAACAAGTGTCGTCGGGTATTCATTTGGAAAGGCACGGAAGGAGGTCAAGGCGGCCACTGCTTAGTTGTTTGTGTTAGAGATATAATAGGGATTGTATTTGTATTGGATTAGGATTCCTCCTCTTGCCTTGTATTCCAAGACTATTGTACTATATAGTTGCCTATTGGGCTGTGCAATAGATTAAGGTTCCTATTTCCCTAACATGGTATCAGAGCAATTAGGGTTTTAAATTTTTTTCGCCTCCTCGCTGTTCCACTGCCGCCGCTCACGCCGCCGGCCTCCACGACCGTCGGCCGCCGTCCAGCCGCGGCTCCCCGGCCGCCCGCCGGCCTCCCCGGGCTTCCCGGCCAGCCTCCCCGGGCTTCCCGGCCGTTGGCCTCCCCGGCGCCCGCCTCTCTCCGTGGGACCGCCGGCCTCCCTGGCCTCCCACCGGCCCCGCTGCCCTGGTTGAGGTCGGGCCGGTGCCCCTCCGGTCGTCCGCTTTGAGCCGCCGGGCGTCGCCGCCGCTCCGCCGCTCTCCAGGCCACCGCTGCGCCGCCGCCACGTCGCCTCTAGGCTGCCGCCGCCGTCCCTGCCGCTGGCTCCGCCCGACCTGCCGTTGCCTGCTCTGTTCTGCCATGCGAGTCAGCGCACGGGCAGAAACAAAGCATATCGGCTCAGGTAAAAAAAAAGAAAAAAATACAGGTACAATGTCTTCGTCTTCGGGCTTCGTTTCCATTCCTCGTTGCCCGGTGATCTTCGACGGTGTTAACTACACCGAGTTCGTCGCCCACATGCGCATTCACATGCGTTGTCTTCGTCTTTGGGGTGTTCTCTCCGGCGAGGTCTCCTGTCCGCCGTGTCCTATTGCACCTGTTGAGCCTTCACTGCCGGCACCGCTGGCTCCTGTCCTGGGTGCCACTCGGGCTGATGTCGATGCTGCCAAAGTTGCTGATGATGCTGCTGTTGCTCTCTACGATCAGCAGGTTTTGGACTACTAGGTGGCTCTAGACACTTATCGTGATGAGCTGATCGCCTATACTCAGTGGCTTGATGATGATGCCCGATCTGCTGCCGTCCTCTGTGCCAGTGTCTGTTAGTCGCTGAATTCTCACTCTTGGTAGTAGCAGAACTCTCACACTCATCGAGAGAGGATGACACTAGGAGTTGGGACAATTTTCTGTTTTATTTCTCAATGCCATGCCAACCTGAGGGGTTGGGGATACATATTTATAGGCTGCTAGCCAGCCAAGCATATGCCAAGATGCTAGTCTAAGATGCTAGTCTAAGATGCTAGTCTAAAGTGCTAAAGTGTTGTCCTATGCTAGTCCAAGATGCTAGTCTAAGATGCTAGTCTAAAGTGCTAAAGTGCTGTCCTTCAGCCAGCCCCACAAAGACCATGAGACTTATCCATCATTCTCCCCCTAAGTCTTGTGCGTCGTCTTGTGGGAAAGTTGAACCATCCCGGTCCTGGAGCAGAGCTCAAGGAACCTGATCCTCCCAAGGGGCTTGGTAAGTAGGTCCGCAAGCTGGTCCTTGGTGTTGATGTAGCTCGCCTTGATGCTCCCTTCCTCCAAGCAGCCTCGGATGAAGTGGTACCTCACCCGGATGTGCTTACTCCGTTTATGGAAAACGGGGTTCTTTGCCAGGGCCAGAGCGGACTTGCTGTCCACTCTGAGCTCCACTGCTCTAGTGTCGCTGCCGAAGAGATCACCAAGCAGACGAGCGAGCCAGAGCGCCTGAGTCGAGGCAGTGGAGGCTGCTATGTACTCGGCCTCGCAGCTGGACAGGGCCACCACCTGCTGCTTGACCGACTGCCAGCTAACGAGGCACTTGCCGAGGAAGAAGAGGATCCCGCTCGTGCTCTTGCTGGTGTCGATGTCGCCGGCGTGGTCGCTGTCGCTGTACCCGACGAAGTGTGCCGCCCCAGGGCACCTAGGGTAGTAGAGGCCGTGGTCGAGAGTCCCCGCAACGTAGCGGATGATCCTCTTCACAGCCTGCTGGTGCTCCGTCGTCGGTCGCTGCATGAACCGACTAACGTAGCCGACGGAGAATGCCAAGTCCGGCCGTGTGTGGGCGAGGTAGCGAAGGCTCCCCACAAGACGCCGGTACTGCGTAGCGTCCACCTCCTCCGCCGTGCTGTCGCGGCTCAGCTTCAGCCTCTCCTCCATCGGAGTGAGAGCTGGGTTGCAGTCGGTGAGCCCAGCTAGCTCAACGACGCGCTTGGCGTAGGCGGTCTGTCGGAGCGTGATCCCGGAGTCATCCTGGTGCACCTCGATTCCCAGATAGAAGGAGAGAGGCCCCAGGTCACTCATCTGGAAGGTGGCCTTCATTTCTTCCTTGAATGCCGCCACCTCCGCATCCTTGGTGCCGGTGATCACCAAGTCGTCGACGTAGACACCTACCAGCAGAGCAGTTCCTCCACTGCCCCGTCGGTAGATGGCCGCTTCATGCGGGCTTTGCTCGAAGCCCATCCCCTTTATCGTGGAATCCAACTTGGCATTCCACGCCCTCGGTGCCTGCCGCAAGCCATAGAGGGCCTTGCGCAGGCGGAGCACCTTGCCCTCCTTGCCGGGGATCGCAAATCCCGGCGGCTGGTGCACGTAGACCTCCTCCTTCAAGTCGCCGTTAAGGAACGCCGACTTAACATCCATGTGATGAACGCGCCAGCCCTCCTGGGCAGCTAGCGCAAGGAGGAGTCGCACGGACTCCATCCGTGCCACGGGAGCGAAGGCGTCGTCGAAGTCGACCCCCTCCTGCTGCACGAAACCTCGTGCCACCAAGCGAGCCTTGTGCTTGACGATGGCGCCGGTTTCATCCCTCTTCAGCTTGTACACCCACTTAAGGGTGATCGCGCGGTGACCACGAGGGAGGTCAGCAAGCTCCCAGGTGCGGTTCTTCTCAACCGCATCCATCTCCAACTGCATCGCGGCGCGCCATGCCGCGTGTTTCTCGGCCTCTGCAAACGACCGAGGCTCGCCGTCGTCACACGCAAGGTGCAACTGTGCCTCCAGGTCGTGAGGCACCGGTCCCGGCACCGGCTGGTCACCGAGAAGGTTCTCTATCGTACGGTACCCAGCAGCGACTCGCCGTCGTGGTACGCGTCGATGCGCTCCTCGTCGTGAGAGAGCGGAGTAGCGAGCTCAACCGGGCTGTGCTCGACACGAGCTGGTGGTGGAGTAGACGTGCCCGGAGAGGTGCCTGTCGGTGCTGGAGTGCGTGGCGTTGCCGGCTGTGGTGGAGCCGGCTGTGGTGGAGCCGGCGAAGAACTCATTGCAGCCGAGGTCCTGGCTGGAGAGCGTGGTGCTGTCGGTGTAGCAGGCACCGGGGTCGATGGAGGCTCGGGGACTGGGGTAGGCCCGCTCGTCGAAGAAGAGCTGCCTACTCCCCCAGCTCCCTCGAAGTGGACATACTCGACAGTGAAGTCGTCGTACGTCGGAGCCGAGCCGTCGTCCACCGCCTTGTCCCACGCCCATCCTCGCCCTTCGTTGAACACAACGTCGCGCGCCGTGCGCACACGCTGTGTCTTCGGGTCGAGGATGCGGTAGGCCTTCGAGCCCTCCGCGTAGCCGATGAACACTCCCGGAGTGCTCCTGTCGTCGAGCTTGCTGATATGGCCAAGCTCCTTGGCGAACGCGAGGCAGCCGAAGACCCGCAAGTGGGAGACCGCCGGCTTGCGCCCATGCCAAGCCTCGTACGGCGTCTTGCCGTCGAGTGCCTTGGTAGGCGAGCGGTTGAGGATGTAGACGGCCGACACCACCGCCTCTCCCCAGAAGACAGCCGGCATCCCCCTCTGCTTGAGAAGGGCCCGAGCCATCCCCACAACCGTCTGGTTGCGCCGCTCGACGACGCCGTTCTGCTGTGGGCTGTACGGCGCGGAGTAGTGGCGCTGAATGCCCTCATCAGCGCAGTACGACGCGAATTCAGCCGCCGTGAATTCGCCGCCGTTGTCGGTGCGCAGCACGCGCAGCTTGCGGCCGCACTCCGCCTCCGCGGCAGCCTGCGCGCGCCTGATGGCGTCCGCAGCTTCTCCCTTGCTGCCGAGGACCATCACCCACATGTAGCGGGAGAGGTCGTCGACGAGCAGCAGGAAGTAGCGTCGTCCTCCCGGTGTGGCCGGTGTCACCGGGCCACACAAGTCCCCATGCACAAGCTCGAGCCTCTCCTTGGCTCGAAAGCTCGCCCGCTGGGGAAAGGGGAGTCGCCTCTGCTTCGTCAACACGCAGACGTCGCAGAGCTGCTCCACATGGTCGAGGCACGGCAGGCCTCGCACCATCTCCGTGGCACTGAGCCGCTTCAGGGCCTCGAAGTGAAGGTGCCCAAAGCGCTCGTGCCACTGCCACGCCTCGTCGTCCCGACGAGCAGCGAGACAGAGGGGTTGTGCCACCTGCACGTTGAGGATGTAGAGTCGATTTGCGCTTCTGGTTACCTTGGCAAGAAGGCGACGACGGCGATCCCAAATCCTCATGACTCCATCCTCAATTACCACGCGCGAACCGTTCTCATCCAACCGTCCCACGCTGATGATGGAGTTCCTCAACGCGGGGATGTAGTAGACTTCGGTGAGCAGTCTGTGCTCACCAGACACGGCGGTGAAGATGACGGAGCCGACGCCCTTGATCTCCACGCCAGAGGCATCCCCAAACTTGACGGAGCCTCGGACGCTAGAGTCAAGCTTGGTGAAGAACTCCCGTCGACCGGTCATGTGATGGGTGGCGCCGGTGTCGAGACACCACCCGTCGGTCTTGTCATTGCCGGAGCCGTCGCCGAGGAGGGCGTGTGCTTTTGTCTCGTCAAGGTGGAGGAGAGCCGCTGCGGCCGGTGCCGCTGGAGGTAGCTCGATGCTTGCATGTGCCATGAACAGAGCCGGCTCCTCCTCCTCCGCCTGTGCGACGTGGGCCTGGCCGCGTCGTGGCTGTCGACAGTCCTTGGCCCAATGGCCAAGCTGGCCGCAGTTGTGGCAGGTGTCGTCTCGTGCCGGCTTGTGCTTGCCGGCGGCGCCGCCCTGGGCGCCTCCGCGGGCATCGCCCTCGGCACGTCCTCGCGCCCTGGCCTGGGCGTCTCTGTGCGCCTTGCGCGGCTTGCCACGCTTGCGGCCGCCTATCGCGGAAGAAGGCTCCCCCTTTTTCCGGTCACCTTGGCGGGCATCCCACTGCTCCCGAGTGAGAAGGAGCTTCCCGCCAGTGGTGATGGGCCCCGAGAGAGGCTGTGGCTCATCGCTGTCGACGACCTTGAGGCGACCTATCGCCTCCTCGATCGACATCGTGGAGAGATCCAGCAGAGACTCGATCGAGCGAGCCATCTGCTTGTACTTCTCGGGGACGCAGCGGAAGAGCTTTTCGACAGCTCTCTCCTCGCCGTAGGTGTCGTCGCCGAACTGCACCATCTTCTGCAACAGAGTGTTGAGACGGAGAGCAAAGTCATCAACGTCCTCACCTGGCTTGAAGGCCAGGTTCTCCCACTCCTTGCGAAGTGCCTGCAGTGTGGACTTGCGGGCGCGGTCGCTGCCGATGCGTGCCGCAGCCATGGCGTCCCAAGCCTCCTTGGCAGTCCGCTTGTTGGTAAGCGAGAACTGCATCTCGGACGGGACTGCAGCGATGAGAGCATCCAGCGCTCGTCGATCCTGGCCGTAGTCGACGTCGCCGTACCGGACTGCCTCCCACATGTGCCGCACCTGGAGCTTTACCCTCATCACCGCAGCCCACTCGACGTAGTTGGTCTTGGTGAGGGTAGGCCACCCACCGCCGGGGCCGACGTCCCTGACAACGGCCTGGAAACCGTGGTAACCATGGTACCGATCCGGGGAGAGAGAGCCACGCTGCCTGTGAAGGTCGCGCTCTCCATCGACCCGTCCGCCGTGCGCGCCTCCTCCATGAGCGCCGCCAGCGCGTCTGCGCCTGTCTGGGCTGCCGCCGCGCTCGTGGGCGTGCGCGGCTGCCCTAGGAGCGCCACCGCCGTGCGCGCCTCCTCCAGGAGCGCCGCCAGCGCGTCCGCGCCTGTCCGGGCTGCCGCCACGCTCGTGGGCGTGCGCGGCTGCCCACTGCGCCGCCCGCGCTCGCGCTGCGTCCCTCTCTAGCAGCTCGAGGTCCGCGTCGGCGGTGTCATCAGCGGAAATGGAGCTGCCGGTGCTGCTGCGCAAAGCCTCGACCTCCGCTGCCGCCGCACGCGCTGCATCCGCCGCCGCCGCTGCTTCCGCCTCCGCTCTGGCTGCTGCCAGCTCCGCCGCTGCCAGCCTCGACGCCCTTGCCGCCGCCGCAGCGGTCTCTGCCGCCGCTCGCTCGCGTTCTTCTGCCGCGGCAAGTTCGGCCTCCTGCCGACGCCGCGTGCTCGAGGCGACCGAGCGCTGAGACTGCCCTGCGGACATGACACGCTACCGGGTGGCTGCTGCGTGGGGAGAGGACTGCTTCAGACGAGCTGCTGCTCGTCTGCGCGGGGGAGGAGTGAGCGGGAGCGGCCGGAGCTGCTGCTCGCAGCTGGGGCTGATGTGTGGTTGGGAGAGGAGATGAGCAGGAGATGCTCAGGCTACAGGATAGTACGGCTCTGATACCAGTTGTTAGTCGCTGAATTCTCACTCTTGGTAGTAGCAGAACTCTCACACTCATCGAGAGAGGATGACACTAGGAGTTGGGACAATTTTCTGTTTTATTTCTCAATGTCATGCCAACCTGAGGGGTTGGGGATACATATTTATAGGCTGCTAGCCAGCCAAGCATATGCCAAGATGCTAGTCTAAGATGCTAGTCTAAAGTGCTAAAGTGTTGTCCTATGCTAGTCCAAGATGCTAGTCTAAGATGCTAGTCTAAAGTGCTAAAGTGCTGTCCTTCAGCCAGCCCCACAAAGACCATGAGACTTATCCATCAGTGTCCTATCCCAGTTTTCTTCTGAGATTGTGGGCTTCTCTACGGCCTTTCAGATGTGGACTCACCTTCGTCAGCGTTATCAGCCATCCGGTGACGCTCTGTACCTGTCTGTGGTTCGTCAGGAGCACGCACTTCAGCAGGGTGATGCCACTGTTGACGAGTTTTACGCTCAGAGTTTTGCTATCTGGCGTCAACTCGATTCTCCTCGCACTGCTGGTTGTGGCTGCTTCCATGTTGTCAGGCTGCTCGTTCGGATTTGGAGTTTCAGCGCGTTTATGAGTTCTTGTCTCGGCTCTGTAAGGAGTTTGAGCCGCGACGCGCCCAGCTCTTTGCGCGCGTGCCTCGGGTCTCTCTTCTGGAGGCCCTCACCGAGATCCGCGCTGAGGAGACTCGTCTGCGTGGCGCTGGTCTGCGGGAGCTTCCCTCAGTGCTTGCTGCTCATTCACCTGCTACACCGACTGCTGCACCGGCTACTTCCCGCTTTATTGCTCCGCCTCATCTACCGGCTCCCACCGGAAGTGGAGGCCGTCCTTCTGGTGGTGGTCGTCCTCATTGTACCTACTGCAACAAGGCCGGTCACGTGGAGTCTACCTGCTACAAGCGGAAGCAGCACCTTTCACGCGGCTCTTCTACCGGGATTGGTGCTTCTTCCTCGACCTCTTCAGCTGTGTCCCTGACTGAGCAGGATATTGCGCGCCTTAAGCGTCTGCTTGTGGTTTCTGGCTCTTCCTCGACCGGTTCTGCAGGTTTTGTTACTGACCCTTCTGGCAATGCGAGACCACCCTCTTCTCAATCAGGTACATCCCCGT
The DNA here is from genome assembly GCA_019208055.1 of Stipa capillata. Taxonomy (NCBI): domain Eukaryota; kingdom Viridiplantae; phylum Streptophyta; class Magnoliopsida; order Poales; family Poaceae; genus Stipa; species Stipa capillata. The sequence goes on along the minus strand of JAGXJF010001212.1, from coordinate 71,397 downwards.
GGATTCTGGATTCTGAAGCATCTTTCCATATGACTTCTGATTCTTCTATTTTGTCATCTATTCGATCTCTCGATTCTCCTATTCATGTTCTTATTGCTGATGGTACTTCTCTTCCTGTTGCTAGTCGAGGCACTCTTAGCAATTCAGCTTTTCATGTTTCTTCTGTTGCTCATGTTCCTCGGCTTATCATGTAGCTTTTTTCTGCTGGTTAGATTACTGACTCTGGTTGTCGCGTCATTCTTGATGCCGATTCTTGTTGTGTTCAGGACTGACACACGGGAGCTCTGGTTGGGGCTGGCCCTCGCCGCCGTGACTCCCAGGCCCTTTGGGAGCTTGACTGGCTTCACGTTCCTTCTGCTGCCACCGCCGCCGGTCTTTCCGCCCCTGTCTCCTTGTCTCTAGGCTCTTTTCGGCAGTGGCATCATCGTCTTGGTCATTTGTGTGGCTCTCGCCTATCGTCTTTAGTTCGTCGTGGTCTTTTAGGGTCTGTCTCAGGAGATGTATCTTTAGATTATCAGGGTTGTAAGCTTGGTAAATAGATTCAGTTACCTTATCCTCGTAGTGAGTCAGTGTCTCAGCGTCCTTTTGATCTTGTTTATTCAGATGTTTGGGGTCCGGCTCCCTTCGTTTCGAAAGGGGGTCATCGATACTATATTATTTTTATAGATGATTTCTCTCGCTACACTTGGATATATTTTATGTCTTCTCGCAGTGAGATTCTCTCTATTTATCAGCAGTTTGTTGCTATGGTTCATACCCAGTTTTCTACTCCTATTCGTGTTTTTCGTGCTGATTCTGCTGGTGAGTATATCTCCCGTTCGCTGCGCGGCTTTCTTGCTGAGCAGGGCACTCTTGCTCCGTTCTCTTGTCCTGGTGCTCACGCTCAGAATGGTGTTGCGGAGCGCAAGCATCGTCACCTTCTTGAGACGGCTCGTGCGTTGATGATCTCCGCCTCTCTTCCACCTCACTTTTGGGCTGAGGCTGTTTCCACTTCCACCTATCTCATCAACATTCAACCTTCTTCTGCTCTGCAGGGTGGCATCCTTCTCGAGCGTCTTTTTGGTCGTTCTCCTGACTACTCTACGCTTCGTTTATTTGGTTGTGTTTGCTACGTTCTTCTCGCCCCCCGTGAACGCACCAAACTGACTACTCAGTCCGTTGAGTGTGTCTTCTTAGGATACAGTGATGAGCACAAGGGCTATAGGTGTTGGGATCCTGTTGGTCGTCGGATGCGGATCTCTCGGGATGTGACTTTTGATGAGTCTCGTCCTTTCTATCCGCGTTCTTCTTCTTCTTTGGTTTTCTCTGTTGAGGATATTTCTTTTCTGACTTTTCCTGACGCACCTATCACCAGTGTCTTACCCTCGTCCACCCCTCCCACTCTGCCTGCCCGTACTCCTGTTATGGACACCACACCGCCGTCACCACCTTGTTCGTCTCTTGAGGCTCCCCCGGTGGTTTCTCCTGGCATTATTCCCTCCTTACCTTTCCACTACACTCGTCGTCCGCCTGTTGTAGATCTTGCTGGTGTCGCCCTCTCCTGCGGGTCATCCTCTCCTGATGAGTCATCTTCTCCTGCTGAGCCGCCTTCCTTGACTGTTTTGTCCCCTTCTAATGGTGCTACACCGCCTCCTCCTACCTATGGCTGCGCACCCGTCCGCGTCCGGCTGTTGATCGCTATGGTTTTTCTAGCGCTGCTCTTCTCGAGCCGACTTCTTATCGTGATGCTGTTATTCATCCAGAATGGCAGCAAGCGATGGCAGAAGAGCTTGCTGCTCTTGAGCGCACTAGCACGTGGGATTTTGTTTCCCTTCCTCCCCGTGTTCGTCCCATCACTTGTAAGTGGGTCTACAAGGTTAAGACTCGATCTGATGGTTCTCTTGAGCGCTATAAGGCTCGTCTTGTGGCCCGTGGCTTTCAGCAGGAGCATGGTCGTGACTACGACGAGACGTTTGTTCCTGTGGCCCACATGACCACTGTTCGCACCCTTCTTGCTGTGGCTTCTGTTCGCCACTGGTCTGTCTCTCAGCTTGATGTTAAGAGTGCTTTTCTTAATGGCGAGTTGCGTGAGGAGGTCTACATGCAGCCACCACCTGGGTATTCTGTTCCTGACGGCATGGTCTGCCGTCTTCGTCGCTCTCTTTATGGCCTTAAGCAAGCCCCCCGTGCCTAGTTTGAGCGTTTTGCCTCAGTAGTTACCGTTGCTGGTTTCTCGGCCAGTGATCATGATCCCGCGCTCTTTGTCCACCTTTCGTCCCGTGGTCGGACTCTTCTTCTTCTCTATGTCAATGACATGATCATCACTGGTGATGATTCTGAGTACATTGCCTTCGTGAAGGCTCGTCTTAGTGAGCAGTTTCTTATGTCTGATCTTGGTCCTTTTCGCTACTTTCTTGGCATTGAAGTTTCTTCTACCCCTGATGGTTTCTTTATATCCCAAGAGAAGTACATTAATGATCTTCTTGCTCGTGCTGCTCTTACTGATGAGCGCACTGCTGAGACTCCGATGGAGCTCAATGTCCACCTCCACGCTTCTGATGGTGAGCCTCTGTCTGATCCGACACGCTATCGTCATCTTGTTGGGAGTTTGTCTATCTAGCTATCACTCGTCCGGATATCTCATATCCCGTTCACCTTCTGAGTCAGTTCGTCTCTGCTCCCACTTCGGTTCACTATAGTCACCTACTTCGCGTTCTACGATATCTTCGTGGGACTATCTCTCGCCGTCTTTTCTTTCCATGCTCCAGTTCGTTACAGCTTCAGGCCTTCTCGGATGCTACCTGGGCTAGTGATCCTTCGGATCACCGGTCGTTTTCTGCTTATTGTGTTTTTCTTGGTGGTTCTCTCATTGCCTGTAAGACAAAAAAACAGACTGCAGTTTCCTGTTCGAGTGCCGAGGCTGAGCTACGCGCTATGGCTCTTTTGACAGCAGAGGTGATTTGGCTACGGTGGTTGCTTGAGGATTTTGGTGTCTCTGTCACTACGCCCACTCCTCTCTTATCAGACAGTATAGGTGCTATCAGCATTGCACGTGACCCTGTGAAGCATGAGCTCACCAAGCATATTGGTGTCGATGCTTCCTTTGTGCGCTCTCGTGTGCAGGATCAGGTGATTGCTCTCAAGTACGTGCCGTCCGAGTTACAGTTAGCGGATTTCTTCACGAAGGCACAAACTCGAGCACAGCACGGCTTCTATCTCTCCAAACTCAGTGTTGTTGATCCACCATGAGTTTGAGGGGGGGGTGTTAGAGATATAGTAGGGATTGTATTTGTATTGGATTAGGATTCCTCCTCTTACCTTGTATTCTAAGACTATTGTACTATATATTTGCCTATTGGGCTGTGCAATAGATTAAGGTTCCTATTTCCCTAACAGTTTGGAGCGTGCGCGCCTTATGAGAATGGGGATCTTGGTATACTTGATCTGAATCTTCTTGGCTATGCTCTCAGAATTAGGTGGATGTGGTTGCAAAGACACATCGACAACCTGTGCAGGCTTGCCATTGCAGCATAAATGTTTTGTTCAGGAGATGTTGAACCCGTCCATGAACATCACTTTGGGCAATGGACAATTGAGACTCGTTTGGCTTGATTACTGGATGATGGTATGCCAATCAAATCCTTGGCGCTAACGCTCTGGGCTCATGTTCATCCGCGGGTGAGAGCTAAGAGGTCGGTGGCTTAGGCCCTAACTGACAATACATGGGTCAGGGACATTACTGGGCATCTTTGATCCAGGCCTTGGTGGAGTATCTCGCACTTTGGAACCGTGTTACTCATAAGCCACCGAACCTCCTTAATGAAGACACAATCACTTGGCATTGGTCTCCGGACCTCCAGTACTTGGCACAATCTACCTACAAGGATTTCTTCCATAGAAATACCCCCTGCCACAAATTCCTTTGGAAGGCCAAGGCTCCTCTTAAGTTCCATTCTTTCCTTTGGCTTCCTATACAGCACAGGATCTGGACAGCTGAGCATCTCGATCGTTGTCAGTTGCCCAACCATCCAACTTGCCGCTTTTGTTCTCAGGAGCCAGAGAGGCTGAGCATCTTCATGCACTGCCCTTGCACCTGACAGCTCTGGCTTGCCATCCTTTGCTGGATTGGTCTCAGCACCGCATTTCCTTTGCTGGATTGGTCTCAGCACCGCATCCCATCGCAGACTGACAGCATACATGATTGGTGGCAGTCTAGGCACAAGCTTATTCTGAAGCAGTGGCACAAGCCCATAGGTTGCACAAACCGCCATGAGATGTAGTCTAGAGTTTGTGTGTCTGTTGCTAGGTTTGTGTCGGTTTTCCTTTCCCATTGGGTGAAAAAGCCCTTGGTGGATTTTGATCTTTAACTAACTTTGCTTCTCTGCTGAATGGAAAGATGTGCAAAAGTTTTGCATGTTCTGTAGAAAAAATCCTACACTGTTCATTTTTACACAGAACTGCTTTTTAAATACCAAAGGCTTAATAACAAACTTCATTAACTCTTTGTGGGAGGAAAACTCATTTATTAGGTACCATCAATTTTTATACTACTTCATTTGGCATTGTTATGTCTTCCATATTGTGTTCATTAAGGACTAAGTGGTTTTTAATTGTCAGATGCTTCAATTGTAGAAAGTTTAATTATGAAGGGTTGAAGAGTTGACGTTAGCTGTGCTCTTGTTGAGTATTCAAATAAGTAGTTTCATTTCCTAACTTAGCTAGTGGTTGTAGGTTACTCTTGATTTGGCTAAAGGTGTATATGCGAAGTTTATTGACTGCGATGAGCAAATGTTTGACCAGGAAACAAGTACGCCTGCTCACTCAGCTAAGTATGTGATAGGATTTATCCGTTTATATAAATATGAATGTTCGTCAAACCTATGTTTTTCATTTCTTAGAGCTTATATAAGTATCTCTTTCAGCACAGCTATCAGCGAGGACCTTGGGCAGGTTGAATATGTATTAAGTGACAAAACTGGGACATTGACAGAAAACAGAATGATCTTCAGAAGATGTTGCATAAGTGATACTCTGTATGGAGATAAAAATGAAGATGCCTTAAAAGGTTATCCACTTGCTCTTCATGTTCTTCCCATCCTAGTGGGCGAAGTTGTTCATCTTCTCTTATTTTATTTAGCAGGGCTTGATATAAAACATGTTTGTTTGCGCAAAGTACTCATGAACTGTATCTGAAGCTCTTCAATAGAATCTTAAGTTCTTATTGTAATTGGATGCGAAGTATGTGCATTTTTACTTTCTGACAAGTATCAGGTTTCAATTTGAATTTGCAAACTGCAAAACAGATGCTGTCCTTTTTCGATTCCTAAGTACCTCATAAACCGAACTAACCTATCACTTTTGGTCGCTACATATGTGCTGGTGCCAGGATTAATCAAGGTTTTTGCTTGTTTTGGAGATATTACCTTCTATAGTTATACCCGAACAATATTCATATACCCTTGTTTTTGGATGGAAAAGAGTAGGTGAAATACCTTTCCTCTTTGAAACCCGGAGGTGAAATACCTACAGTGTATATCTTTTTATAATTAAAAATGGGCAAAGAGCTTATACACAGTTTAGGGGGGAGGGTTGAACTGTATTATGTCATATTGAGAATCAATAGTCTTAATTTCAGACTTCTCCATGATTCTGATGTTGCAAAGGTGCTGTTTCACTTGTCAACAATTTTGGGCATTAGGACCTACACTAGACACTCTTTTCATGGATTTATTGTAAACATTGTATCATTCATAAGCCAATATTTTTTTCCAAAAACAGGAGCATACTTGTCATTTTTATGGTCCCTGAAAATGTTTCTTCCTCTAACTAGATGTCAGACTTCTAAAAGCTGTCTCAAGTAATGATCCTGATGTAGTGAAATTCTTGATGGTGATGGCTCTTTGTAACACAGTTGTTCCTATCAAAAGGCAAGTAAACAGCTTCGTTTTTAAAAGAAAAAGAAAGAAGAGAAAACCTTATTGTGATGGCTATTTGCGATTGAGTTGTTCCTTAAAGCTTTTCATACTTTCAGCAATGATGGCAATATCTCATACAAAGCACAATCACAAGATGAGGAAGCTTTGGTCAATGCTGCATCAAACCTGAATATGGTGCTTACAAGTAAAGACAGCAACATTGCTGGTTAGTAAATGTTTGATAGAATGTGATGAGATGACAATGCTTTTACTCCGTTTAGGTATCTTTTTACTTATCTGCTTTGCTTGCTTTTTGTCTGATATTTCTACAGAGATTTGTTTCAATGGTTCTAAATTTCGTTACGAGTTATTGGATGTTTTGGAGTTCACTTCCGATCGTAAAAGAATGTCTGTTGTGGTAAAGGAGGGTGGGAGCGGGAAGTTCCTTCTTCTCTCTAAAGGCGCTGATGAAGCTATGTTTCCTCGTTCTTATCCAGGTACACGGTTTAGCAATTGAAAAGTGCATTGTGCTATTATGCATGTACCCCCAGTGTTACGTTTCGTCTATTATTTGGATATCGTATGCTGTTATATTTTTGATTAAATTGCTGCGAGGCAAGAACTGAAGTTTGGCCACCAACTTCCAAACCTGTCTTTTGCTAGATAAAAGTGTCTCTCAGTGGAACTGCTTCCTTATGATAATGGTGTAATGGCCACTCAAAATAGTCAAAAGAAAATATTGTCCTCAAGATTTTTTTTGAAATGAGTCGTGACTTCATTTTCTATTGCATTCCATATCCATAAGAATGGCTGGGTTTTTGCGTTGGCTTGCCAAGCCTATCACAACCCTCCTTTACCTGGGTTTGGGGGCCGGCCACGGAGAAGATATTCCTTGGTGTATGCTCTTTGTTGATGATGTGTTGCTAGTAGACGATAGTAGGATGGGCGTCAATAGGAAATTAGAGCTGTGGAGACAAACTTTAGAATCGAAAGGGTTTAGACTTAGTAGAACCAAAACCGAGTATATGAGGTGCGATTTTAGTGGTGTTATGTGTGAGGAGGGAGATGTTAGTCTAGAAGGACAAATAGTGCCTAAGAAAGATATTTTTCGATACTTGGGATCAATGCTACAGAGTAATGGTGACATCGATGAGGATGTTAGCCACAGAATCAAAGCAGGGTGGATGAAATGGCGATTAGACCTATGATATTGTATGGAGCAGAATGTTGGCCCACTAAAAGACAATACATCCAACAGATAAGTGTCACAGAGATGCGTATGCTACGGTGGATCTGTGGGCGTACAAGAAGGGATCGAATTCGGAATGAGGATATCCGCGATAGGGTAGGGGTGGCACCGATTGAAGAGAAGCTTGTCCAACATTGACTAAAATGGTTTGGACATATTCAACGGAGGCCTCTAAAAGCACCGGTGCATAGCGGTATTCTAAGATCTATCGACAATACTAGGAGGGGCAGGGGGCAACCAAAGTTGACATAAAAGGAAGCAGTAAAAAGAGACTTGAAAGATTAGAATGTATCCAAGGATTTGTCTCTAAATAGGACTACGTGGAAATTAGCGATCGACGTGCCCAAACCATAATATTTCTTTTAAGCTTTTTTTCTTTACCTTTTGGCTCATGCAATTTTTATTGGGTTTCATTTCTAGCCTACCCCAACTTGCTGGGGACAAAAGGCTTAGTTGTTGTTGTTGTTATTGTTGAGTCATGACTTCTTTTTGATTGATAGTATCAAATATTCTCATACAAGACAAATTGTTGTATGCTCTAAGTCACCTTTATTTGATCCGTTGTGTCCGTTTTTTTTCTTTGAGGCAGAAGGTAGAGACTTTTGTACCTTATGTGTCTAATTATTTTGTGAGGTGAAACCTCATGTGTTTTAAACATGGCAACATATGCTACGCAATCATCCTTTTGGGTGCACTCATTCAATCGACTTCTGGTCTGGGCACCAAATTGACATCAAAAGGTTTAGCATAATCATGAAGCATGATATTTAAGAGAGTGCATCTAATAATCAAATGACTGACTTCTATTATAATTTGTGCTGCCTCAGTTTCATCTATTCCTACGATCATCGATTCTAATTTTTCTAGCACATGAATGACAGGACAACAAATGAAAACTCATCTTGAGGCAGTAGAAATGTATTCTCATTTGGGATTGCGAACATTATGTTTGGGATGGCGTGAGTTAGAAGAAGATGAATATAAGGAATGGTCCAAAAAATTTCAAGATGCTAGCTGCTCATTGGATAACAGGGAGGTAATTGGGTTTAACTTGTTTTGTAACTCGTTAGTTTTTTCCTTCATCTCAAAGTTATTACTGTATTCTTAACTAATATTACAAGCTTCATAATGTTCAGTATAAAATTGCTGAAGTCTGTCACAGCATAGAGCAAGACCTTCACATTCTTGGCATCACTGCCATAGAGGACCGTCTCCAGGTATACATTGCGAACTGTTGTTTCTAATAATCAGTAGAATTACTTGTCACAATTGTATGCTTGCCCTTCCCCTCTTATAGATTCTTGCGGTTGTTAGGATGGTGTGCCTGAAACCATTAAATTGCTAAGGAATGCTGGAATCAATGTCTGGATGCTAACTGGTGATAAGCAAAATACAGCAATTCAGATTGGACTTCTTTGTAACCTCATCACACCTGGTAAAGTATTATCACTAGAAATTTTATTATGCATTAAATTTAGCCATGCAGATGTTCTCTACCACTGGTCCATTGCAATGAATTGTTGTATTACAGGATGAATGATGACCAGCTTCTCTTTCATCTTTTCTTATTTCATTGGTGCTATTATTACTAGTTTTGCATTCATCTGTTTCAAGCATTCAAACTTTCATGTGGGGTATCAGAACTTTGTACTAAATCAGTTAGTCATTCGCCGGTATGGTGCTGGAGTGATGGGCTCTAAGTTACAACTGGAAGATGATTGCTGGGAGTTCATGCACAGTTAACCTCGGATATGCCAAAATAGCTAAGAAAATGATCATCTTATTTTCACCCGCCAAATTAACAGGTTGTGTTTGTCAAAACAGAAGTAGGTACAAAAATGGCAACTTGCTGCATGCTAGCTTAGTCAGAACTCAAAATCATGCATGAAATTTAGCCATGAAGCAACTTTCTTTCTTACAGACATGATAATTAATACTCTTAACTAATAAAATAAGTATATCTTCTTTTGAACTCTTTCGTAAATCTATCTTATAAATTAATTTTTTGTGCTTTACCTGTGGTTAGTACTGTATCTAGTTGATCATCTGATATTTGTATCTATCATGTGCCTAAATAATCACTGCAACTCTCGCATATCCTTTAGAGTCCAATGTTCAATTGTTGTCTATCAACGGAAAAACTGAAGATGACATATTAAGAAGCTTAGAGAGGGCATTGGTAATAATGAAGACTACTTCGGAAGCAAAGGTATCTGTCTTGGATTCCATGTTGTACCTTACACAAGTGTATCGAATAGCAAGAGTCTTTTGTTGCCTAGTTTTATAGTACACAATTTACATAAGCAAATAATATTCATCTTTACATCAATCCATCAGATGTTAAAACATACCTTATATTACCTGGAATGCTTTCATTTCATACTTATAAGCTCTTGAGGATTTGTTCCATTTTGTATATTCAATTTGAACTATCAGACCATATTTGCTATCATTTCCCTTGGAATGTTCCTCCATGAATAAAATGACAAACTGAAACTGTGTTCCTTCTGGATGGATTCATTGTTTGTTTAGGTTAATTAGAGTGCTTCCTGTCAAATCTGTTTATGCAGGATCTTGCATTTGTTTTGGATGGTTGGGCACTTGAAATAATTCTGAAGCATTCATTGGGATCTTTCACCAGGCTGGCCATGCTGTCAAGAACAGCAATATGCTGTCGAATGACACCTTTGCAGAAAGCACAGGTTTTCCTTTTGCTATTACTACCACCAGCTTTCTTACAATTTGACATGTAAGTTGAGCGTTAAGAAAATTGAATAGCAGTCAGCATATGTCGTCTTTGATGCCAAAATATTGCATGGCCTCTTGACTGAGAATAACAGTATTGGGCATGTCACTAAAATCAGTAGTATGCAACTCGATTTTCTATTGTGATATAACTCACTGAATCAGAATTTAGATTATGATAGAGATGAAGATTGTCCAGACTCTGCACTTTTGATGTGGTCATCATGATTTACTAAAAAGATGCCACATGTTGCAATATAGCTGTTGAGCACTTAAAAAATAACATTCTTTGCATTTGTGCAGCTTGTTGGGATCCTGAAGTCCATTGGTTACCTGACTCTAGCAATTGGTGACGGTGGTAATGATGTAAGAATGATTCAAGAGGCTAACATTGGAGTAGGGATCAGTGGTAGGGAGGGACTGCAAGCTGCAAGAGCTGCTGATTATAGCATTGGAAGTATGCATCTTTTTTTAATTTTGCACAGGTTCCTGATTTTGTAGTCATTGTGCAGTGTATGTCAGTGCTGCCTTTGTATTGTTGACCCAGCAGGCCCTTTTCCTTACTCTTGCACTGTTTTAAGCTTGACACAATAAATAATAAATAACATTCTAGAACTTCTGAAGTTTGATTTAGTGGTTTTGCTAGTTGGTGCACATATAGCCAGGGATTAGAAACCGCTTTAGGTAGGAAAACCCACGACATGTCTGGTTCTGGTTTTTCCCCGGTTGCCAGCAGTAAGAACCATCCAAAACTCTTTATAAATAACAGTAGTGATCATCTGGTCTTCTAAACCCTGGATATATTACATCAAAAGATTTCAAACTAGTGCGGGCAGAGTTCGTGAATTTTTTTGCCTTTGTTTGTCCATATAAACTGGTACCATTTTCTCATCTGAAATAGAAAATGTTCATTAATCATGTCTTTGTACTGAGGTTGCTCGTGACTTCTTTATCATCTTATCGTTATGTTGCACTATACCTTTAAATTCCATAGATTTTTATTAAATCTAAATATGTATGTTTTCTGATTGTTTTACAGAGTTCAAGTTTCTCAAAAGGTTGATACTTGTCCATGGCCGATATTCATACAATCGCACAGCATTTATTTCCCAGTACTCCTTCTACAAGTCACTCTTGATATGCTTTATACAGATTCTGTGAGTCTCTCTTCCATGTGATGCTTTTTCCATTAGCAGTTATCTTTGATTATGTTTGAAAGCTACTGCTAATGCTTTGCTTTTTCAATGGACTTTCTGGTCACCACTGCTTAACTGGGTCCTATGTTAGTTTTTCCTTTTCGTCAGGCCTTTCTGGAACTAGCTTGTTCAACTCGATTAGCCTGATGGCCTATAATGTTTTCTACACAAGTCTTCCTGTTATGACTATAATTTTTGACAAGGATATCTCTGAAACAACGGTTCTGCAATATCCCCAGATTTTACAATATTCTCAAGCTGGAAGGTAGAAATAGAACTTCTCTTTCCTTCTTGATTTGTCAATGGCTTCTTGTAAGCGTGCTACCAAGCTGGTTTGCAGTATTACTGATATGAGTAGTTCCATTGTCTTGCTAGGCTCTTGAGTCCAAGTACATTTGCTGGATGGTTTGGGCGATCGCTGTACCATGTAAGATAACATTGTTCTTTTATTCTTATAATATCGTGCTCCTCTGGTTTTCCATATCTTGAAGAGTCTATTGAAGTATAGTGGATTCGTTGGTTGGGACTTGGGTGGTGATTAAAGTAATTCTGTTCAAGTATGTCTTGTTCCCTTAATGCAAATTTTGTGGACAACACGCATCTTGTTGATGATCAGTTTGAGTTTGCAACCTTTGTGATTTTTTTTTAGTAGACATGAACATGTACTAAATAACAGATACATGCATCAGTTAGTATGCTAACCAAATGCAGTGTGTATTATATTAGTATGAATTACATGTGAAGGGTTATCATTTCCATCATCACTCCGGATGGGAATCTTGATTTATGGGCCAATTGCATGTGAATGCACGTATTTGTACATTTTAAATCATCGTGATTGTTTTCTCGGTCTGTTGATGGGTGCATAGTCATGAATCATGTACGATATCTTACTTCCACTACATAAACCTCTAGCTGCACTTGAAATTTATCTTTAATGTGATTTTAGTCTCTGGCTTCCCTAAAAAGAAAGATTTTAATATCTGGCGATTTCAGGCACTTGTTGTTTTCTTAATTTCAATCCATGCTTATGCTGATGAGAAAAGTGAGATGGAGGAACTATCCATGGTTGCCCTATCTGGATGTATTTGGTTACAGGCTTTTATTGTGACGCTGGATACAAAGTAAGTTCTCACGCTTGCTACAAACACATGGGACTGTGCCTCACTGACATCATCTTTTGCTTCTTCAGCTCATTCACTTTTCCACAAATCATCCTCATATGGGGAAACTTTGTGGCCTTTTACATGATCAACTTAATACTCAGTGCGATACCAACACTTCAGATGTATACTGTCATGTTGCGTCTATGCAGTCAACCTTCATACTGGATCACCATGGCTGTAAGTCTACTCTTGTTGGCTATACTAATCTTTATAACTGTAACTGTAGCCTGACCATATTCTTTTTCCACCACATGGTCAAAACATCTTCCCCCAGCTGATTGTTGCCGTAGGCATGGGTCCTCTGCTGGCTCTCAGATACTTCAGGAACTTGTACCGACCTAGTGCCATCAACGTACTTCAGCAAATCGAGCAAACCAATGGACCTGTCCACACATCCAGAAATCTGGAGTCATCGTCGTCTGGGTCTTATCTCACTCAGTTACTAACTGATTTGCGTAGGAGTAGGGGTTCTATTTATCAACCTTTGCTCTCAGATTCCGTAGCATCTATCAGATGATGTGCTGGGTCATCAGCATTTCGATCTTGGCAGCTAGCACTCACCATGTTTCGTTACCGGCTCACAAGCTATGTAGGCTGTGAGGCAATGACAACTTTGAAATTTGTAACTGCTAATAGTAATAGGCTTACTGATCAAATATTTGTGCTGACAGTCGCACTTCACAAGATACATTTGATATCAGAACAAGAGTTTACTTCGTTGTAAATAGTTGCCTTTTGTTATCCTCGTCAGTGACTTACTTACCAGAGAGCTGTACAGTTCTATAGCCTTTTATTTGCTGAATTTGGTTCGGTGTTGCATGATATATTCTTCCCCTCCGAAAGGATAGGTTGCATGATGGTTTGGTGCTCGGAGTCTCTGGTGTGATAGGTGCTTCACCTTGTTGACTGGATGTCGCCTTAATCTTGATACCCGTACGTACGTGAAAGAATTAATACTTTTATCACATGTTATAGTTTAAGACGGTTTATTGCACAGATTGTTAGAATGTGATTGATTATCATATTTTGTCATTCGATGGGCAATTGAATGTCATTCGCGCCAACTTATAATCAACGTACTGAGAAGTGATGTTCAATGTTCGACCTTTGGGAAGAGGACAGGTGTGGCTCATGATGCTTTAGCTAAGTGTAAATTTCTTAGAACTACATCTTTGGTTGCAAACTGTTTCAAAAAATCACACGTTCTAGTTTTCGTGTTGGTCTGGTAAGCTGGCCTCACTGTGCATAGCCACACGCTTTATTATTTTAATTTTCTTTACATCAGCGATGCTATATTTTCATTACCAGACGAAGTAAAACAGATGCAGTGCTCGAGGAGCAAAGTATAGAACTTACAATGGATACGATGTGTTTGACGAGTGAGGATCACATTAAGTGTTTAAGGTTTGAGACACAAGGCTTATGATTCAAACCAGAATAGGACACCAACATGCAGGGAACCACATATAAGTGAGAGAGAGAGATTATAACAAGCTATAGGGACTACCGACTAAGGTAGCAATACCATCAACCGGAATTAGGATTTAGGGATATGGTTCGACTCAAAAGGGGAACCATGGACGGATGCATGCATATAAAGATATCGAGGCATACTGATAAACAGGGCTATGCCACTGTCTAGAATTAGAGTTAAGGTAGACGAGGAACATGTCGATAATTATAAGGTAGCTATAGGGTTCCCGTCAATGATCAAATCGAGTAGAGATCTAATAACATATCGACAGTCACCAGAATATAGACAAAATGTTACAACAGCATGACAGATAAAGGTATATCCCTAGTCAACTTGAGGTTTAGGGTACCAGACGATAAGATAGATTGGATGTGAGATGGTAGCAAACTATGCTTCTGGCGAACCCTTCGGATACCGAGGAAAGATGGTAGATTTTGATTGAGAGGAGGAACTGATGGACTATTTACTAAGCATGTCGATGGCTGAAAGATGCATCTAGGGTTTACATGGCTATAGCGGAATAGTGTCAGGCTGTGATAATCCACATGGAGGTGGTTCCGACAAGGTAAGAGTATGGTTTGAGGTTGGGTCCGAAAGATACATATAGGGTGGATAGCATCCGACGCATCAACAATAGTAGGGATTGATAATAATGGAAATAAAGCTAGTATCATCCGGCCATTGTCGTAGCACGCGCAGCCACGACGCGTCGTGCGGGGGCAAACAGCTAGGCGCAGGCACCCAGGCGTGCGGGAGCTGGGCCACCCGGTTGTGGGGCGGGCGCGGCCTGCTGGCTGGTGCAGCGTGCTGGCCCATGCGGAGGGCCCGGGACCGCGATCGGGCCCAGCCTGAGGCAGCGGCCGGCACAAGCGAGCGTTCGGGGAGCTACTAGGCTGCGCCAGCAGTCGGCCTAGTTGGAACGGGGCGGACCGGGCCACCGGCCCAAGTGAGAAGAGGAGGCGGCCTGCGGGGTGAGAGGCGAAGGGAGTGTGCTGCGCCCGGAAGAGAGGGATATGGGCTACGGCCCCAGAAGCTTTAGGGAATAAGAAAAAGGTTTTAGAATTTAAATAAAGGTAGGAAAATAATTATGGTATTTATAAATACCAAACTATTTCTATGAAAATACCTAGATAATTCAAATAAATCAAACTAAATGTGAGGAATCCAATAAAATTAATTTCAAAGAGAAATAGTAAAAGAGTATCCAATGAAAAAATCATACATTCTTTAATGTAATCCAAATTAAAACAAATCCTTTGCATTAATTTGGACTCCCAGATTAAAATAGTATTAGCTTTGTGTGCAGATGGAACATCCTTTGCTTTAAAAAAAAATTATAAGCCGTAAGATGGAGGATGTTGTGTGTTCTCCTAGCTGCCCCTCTTTTCTTGTATAAGGGTAATTAGGGATCCCTCCTCTTTTCACAAACAAGGTGGTACTAAATCATGTGAAAACTCCTTAATAGGATTAGGCCCATTAAAGCCCACTTAAGGCCCATTAGTTAAGGACCTTTCCGATTTTCTCTTTTTTTCTCTATTATCCTCTGGATCAAATCCGTTTTCAATTCGGTCGTTTAAGTGTGCGACTCTCTAGGTTCATATATATTTGACATGGTCTAAATACTCTTATTTTACCAATGATCGGTAGCGATCCTTAATAGAATGTGCCAACTCCAAATATATATAAACATCATATCGGACGAGTGTTTATAATATCTAGTCATATGGATTTCCTTTTGCTTCACGATACCGGTCAAACTCAAGGCGAGTAAGTGTAACCTTGTTTGGATAGCTCGATCCACTCTTTCTCGATTCCGTGGCTCGAAGTCCCCGAATAGGGTTAACTCTTTAACCATTTCACGACCATGCATTTCTAGACCTGATCACTCGAGAGGCCTAGAGATCTCTCTCTCGTTATGTGGAGGGGTAAATCCCATCTTGATCGATCATACCTCACAGTATGCTTCGTAACAAACCCGAAAGCCATCTTTGTAACTACCCAGTTATGGAATATTGTTTCGTAACCCTTAAGTAAGTCATTTCACATCTCAAAAACATACAACGATATCAAATCTAAGGATATAGCATACACATTGTATATGAGACTAATCGATGACATGAAGAAAGCAACATTCTCGCTGTCTCTCATGGTGGGTTGATCGAACCTCATATTCTCTAATATGTATCCATATTATTGGTTTGATATCTCTATATCTATGACCCGTGAAACATGGTCATAAACCAATACATATACTAGTCCAGACATATGTGTCCTCATATGTTTATCGACCAGGATCCTTTTAGAATAATCATCACACAGATAAATGTGGAGTTTTCACGAACTAGTCATGTACTTGTTATCCATATTAATGAAATTATTCAAGGACAACATAATGACAAATTATGAATATAAGGAAATACAATCATCTCTATGATTGCCTTTAGTGTATATTTCTAATAAACACTGCATCTCCTGTGGAGATGCAAACATTTTAACCACTGACCCCTCACTTCTTTTGTTGAGTTTTGCATGTGCAGGTTAGCAGCAGGTAAAAAGAAAAGAGAAAGGAAGATGGCTGAATGTAGCTTGTAAATTGAGTATTTATACAATGGTTTGTGTATACCTAATATATTTTAGTATGTTGTCCATCTTATTTATGCATGCACTGAAATGTTTATTCATCTATAATTCTATTGTTTATTCATAATTAAAATTATAAACCAAAAAATTTAAATTTACCCTAAATTTCATGCATCTATGCGAATGAATGCTCAAACTGTTTCTTTAACCCCAACTTTTACGACATTACCAAAGTACGGGAAAGGGGTTCTCTCCAGAAGCTGCCTAGATCTATTTCTACCCCCCCTTCTGCTGCCATGCGTGAAAGAAATAGTAAAAGATGTTGGTCGAAGGGCATCGGCAGTAGAGCCCTAGTGGGCTCACGTGGCAGGCCCTTGCAGCCTAGCCTATTGCGGCCATCTACCACGTGGGTCCCATAGGCGTCTCGCAGCTGTGCCCCTTCGGCTGGCCATCCATCTCGACGTGTCTCCCCTATTTCATAGGTTTCGGTGGAAAACTTTGCATAAATTTGTCTTTTTATTCATGTTGTAGTTATTTCCAGTCAGATCAGTGATTTACAGTAAACATAAAAATTAATTATATTAAAAGAGAACTAAAATACTATGAAAATAAAAGTAATATGATAAATAAATGTTGGAAAACTTTTCATAAAAGTGCAAAATGCACGCATCACTCATCCAAATGGTCTCAGCTTTCAATAGAGCAATGCATTCCAATCTAAGAAGGAAGTCGAGATTAAGATGGAAATATGGCTTTGGAGACTAGACATTCCAGATCTAGAGCCTCCATGCTTTCCTTGCCTTCTTTCTACCATGGTTGTGCTACTCACGTCTTTGTGTGCACCCGTTGAGGTTGTGTCGTGCGACGCTTCATACAACTTCCTTGGTTAATTCAATTGCCCCACCCTAATGATGGTTTGCCGAGGCACCGTTGTGTTATCCCTCAACTTTTCTTCGGAAGATTGAGAGCTCACCATCATCATCAAGCCTCCGCTAGATCGATGACAAGCTCTACTAGGATTGTAGGTCGGAGGCCCTAAGCTTTGTGCTGCCTATGAAGGCTGCTAGCGGTCGATCCGCCATGTGCACCCAGGTGTCATAGGCGCGAGTGCTCACTGCTGGTGACACGTCGCCTTTGGTTTCGTCCTCGGCATCGTTGATGGCAACTATAACAGTCCAAAATTGTAATCATATGATTGTAAACATCCGAGGGAAATAAAACCCTTAGCCTTTTATCATCTTATGCATGCGTATAGATTATCTAACCATGATTTAACCCAAAACCCTAAAATTTTGACATGAATCAATTTGAATCAAACTCTTGCAAGCAACCTTACTACAACTCCAAGCCAATATTTTTCGTAGTTCCAAAAATTCCAGAGAAACACCACAAGAAGTTTCAAGCACCAGAAAAATCCCTCTCTGCCGAAGCTCCCCACACATCTTCCTCATCCACCACAAATCCTAACTCGACCGTCCTCATCTCTTCGGTGACCGAGCTCAAGCCATCGGATGCCACCGGCAAGCTTCACCCTCCCTAGCCCATCCTAGAGTTCATCCTATTCTTCCTCCCTACCTAACCCCTCTCTTCTTTGCCTAGGTCCCCGAGAAGGAGCATGTGTGGCGGATCTACCCCAACTCCAGTCGACGACCGTTGTCTACCCGGTCAGTCCTCTTTGATAGCATCACCGCCGCCAAATCAACCTCCCTAGCCTCGGCTTCCTCCACCCTATCGTGAGACCTACAACCGAGCACACCCACATCTTCCCTTTTCTCTACCTAGTAGGCATCTTCCCGCTCTTCACCGCTGGTGATCGCTGTGCTACCGGAGCTCTGTTACATAGACCGGTCAGACCGAACCGTTATGCGGTCTGACCGGGATAACCTTCGCGGTCGGGACGACACTTCCCGTTACTATTGGCGGTAACTGTGCTGTCCGAACGGAACCATTAAGGTTATGATATTAATTACGTTAAGACACATTAATGAGTTAATCAATGCAGTAATAATTGCAATCATAAGCTAATTGATGACTAGCAATTAGTGTTACATTAACTGATTTCCATCATACTTAATACTTCAATCATTGAAATAATTATTTAATTAATTTGTTAATTTCCTATGACATGTGAACCCAAGCAACATAATCGGATTAAATAAAATTTTAGATCCTATGACAATGACACAATGGACCCACACGTAAAAAGATTAAGGAAATAAGGGAAAAGAAAATAAGAGAAACAGTGACAATGACAAGTGGGGACCCACTGTCAGATTGACTAGTCAACATTGACCAGGAACCCACCTCTCATACTCTGTAGCTAGAAGGTTGTTGATTAATAAAAATAATCTGTATGATTTCTTTACCAAGAAAAAGACAGAAAAATGATTAAAAAGTGTTTAAATTTGAAAAATTTGTATAAAATTCATTCTCGCTCCAAATGAGTTGTTTCTTTCTATAAATTCATATTTTTAAATGTAGAATTTAATGGTATTATTTTCATTCCTGCTACTGTATTAAAAATTTTAAACTTAAAATTTCTTTCAAACCTAATTAAACAAATTCCAATCTCGTAAAAATCATAAAAAAATTCAATTCAAAACCAAAAATTATGAACTTTATATCAAAATCTTCAGCGTGAAATGTAGTATGTACCAAAAAAATGACCTCACATATGATCACCTGAATGCTTAAAATACCAAGGTACCCAAAAATTCATAACTTTTACTCTACAAATTCAAATGGACATGAAACCAGTGGAAAAAATCTTTAATTTAATGTATATCTCCTGATCATGTTTATTCATTTCATTTCATATTAAGATCTTGTTGATTTTATCGTTTCTCTCCTCACGGTATTGATTTCACAAATTGTAGAATCCGACGACAAGGGTTGTGATCCATCTTCCTTGAATTCTAGCAAGACCAAGAGCCTTTCATCCCAGGCAAGCGAACTTGTTGACATTGCCATGTCGTACTTGTTTTGTTGTCATACTTGATATTCTTATGATGCAATGGAGTAGGTGATGACCGACGGAATGATATTCACTAGTATGTATAGGATATAGTAATGTTTTCTCCTTGTGATATGAAGTGCAAATCATACTTAGTGAAATCTGAACAAGAAAGTAAGAGTGACGAGGAGGCTAGTGACGGTGTTAATCGGGGGTTGGAATAGGCCTGTCAGCACCACTCACCAAGTAATTGGTGGTTAGCCATTACCACTCATCATGGTTACTGGTTGACACTCGGTTACCCCTTATCAGCCGTACGTGAACCGTGACCTTATTAAAAGTCTTTCCAAAGTGGATGTCATCCTCTAGGGGCCATGCAACCCTCATTCACTACTACAGAACGGCCCATCCGAGATAGGCTGAAACGAGCATCGCAGACGGTTGGCCGGACCGTCCGAAATTGGTGGTCAGTGATGACACATGTCATCGCAGACGGGTGGAGGCCCGTCTGTGATAAACGTCATCATAGACGGGCTGACAAAGGCGTTGTCTGTGATAGGAACTCATCCCAGACGGGTGTGAGTTAACAACCCGTCTGCTATGACACAGCATCCCAGACGGGTTCAGTACCACCCCGTCTGGGATGACTTATATCGCGGACGGGTTTACCTTCCGACCCGTCTGCGATGGTTGTGAACAGAGGGCAGAGCACTGCATCTTTTGTGGCTAGCCTCAGGAATTGCTAGCCATGCCCTCTGAAACAGCAGATATAAATTTCACATAACATTCACATATTTATACATTCACAGACACACTGAAACAATCAGAGACTGATCACAATCACACATTTATACATTCACAATTGCTAGCTAGATAAAATCACAATTGGTAGCTAGAATTGAGTCACAATTGCTGCTGCCAACAATATCGTAGATTTCAATGTTTAAAAGGAAAGTTGCAACAGATGTGTAAGAACAAATTAAAGATGGAAGACATTGCTAGCTAGTCTGCTAAGCCGCCACCATAGAACTCGCCGTCGGGATTGATGATTTGTGTATTGATGAAGAAGGCAAAAATCCCTCGAATGCGCTTGAGTTCAGCTTCATCAAATGTGTCACCTTCAACCTTCCACGCCTGTTGCTATCATAAAATCAATGAGGAGTAGAAAATTACAAAAGTAAATAAACTCAAAATAATGCTTGCATTTGGGTATAACTCCTCAGCTAGTCTTCGCCTAACGAAACCCCCGACAACCTCCATGTGGTAGCAAACGTAGAATCCACATAGGTTTGTTCCCTTGGGTTGTTGTTTGCACTAAAACAACAACCAAATATACGTTAGCTAAGAAGAATCTATTATGAAGCATGTCAATATGCTATATTAACATAGTAATGGATATATATGTACCGGAAAGTCAAATTTATGTCGCAGCTTGGGCCCTTTGCCACTTATCCCTCCACGAGATTTGTAATCGATGAACGCTTCGTCAAGTATGTCGTGAATTGGCCTAAAGTTGCGTGAACGATCTCGCGAGGAATCAAGGTATACAACCCTGTTCCATTTTGGTATAAGTACGACCAAAACCCAATGGAAGCTGCATATATATAGACGTACTACCAAATCAGCTTTGTGTTATATGTGTAATGGTGAAATTATAAGTATTGGATGCGATGCAACACTTACTCAGGGTTGAAGGGAAATACGATGTACTCTTTATCCTTTTGGGACAACAGTGCATGTTTAACATACTCCAGAACTGCATCTTTGTTGTCGCTAATGCTTGCCCAAGTCACCCTTACCGGGTCAATGAACCTGATAGGTTCGTTGGTAAGTCTGGCTTCGGTGTGCATGTATCTACGCAAAATGGAAAATCATGTCATGGCTTAATTAAGTTGCATAGGTATGGAGAAAACTGATTGGCTGAGAAGTTGTAGACTTACAATGTCCAGCATCTCAACAGGGTCTGCTCCAGGGCGTCGAGGTTGAAGAGTTCGAACAGGTCTTGAAAGTACAGGTAGAACAACCCGCCCATGTCCTGATGGAAAAGGTGTTCCTCCTTGAAAGCGACCTTGACGCCTCGTGGCATGGTTTGGTCAGGCTCTAGGTTGTTCGTCGCCTTCATGTACCAATCATGCAACCTCTGACATGCCAGTGAGCTCAATATCTCCTCTGGCGTGACGAAGACTTGTCCATTCACGAATCGACGAGCCAGAGGCGCGAAAGGGAGATCATCCACTCTGTCCGGATCAAACCCAAGTTCTGCCACTACAGCTGCCTTCGATTTTTGGCTGCCCTTGGAAGTCCTACTGCGACTGCTGCCCTTGCCAGCTCTGCTAGTCCCCTTAGAGTAGGTGCGCTTCACCGGTGAAGGAACTGGTCTCATCCGTAGCACCTCCTTAGTACCTATGGAGGTAGCGGCTGGTGGCTCTAGGAGCTTGACCGGAGAAGAAGCTGGCTCATCAGCCCGTTGCGCTGCCGCTACTAGCTCCATGGGGGTAGGGTTAACCTCGGGTATCCTGGCTGGCTGAATGCCTGATGCGCTCTGAGAGGCAGGCCGCACTTGTATTTTGATGTCCCTCTTTGGCCACTGGATAAATGTGCCAACCGTCTGACGCAGCACCGTGATCTCGTCATTTGGTGGCATGGGAAGCGGGAGCTCCTTGAAACCTTCAACCACGTCGTCCACATGCACCTTCTGAAAGGCCGGTGCTATGGGCCGACCATGCAGTAGAGTCCCTGGTTCCTTGGGATATGCCATCCCAAATGCAGCATCGAGGGTGACATCTCCGGCTACCCTTGCCAACAACGTGCAAGGAGTCATCTCCTATAAAATTAGAGAGTACCTTGTTGATTAAGTCCAAACTTATGTACTTGCTATTACAATAACCATCTAAATGGCCCTTACCGAGATGGTGTCGTAGAGATATGTTTCACCCTGTTCTTCGGCGGATGCGCAGCTACTCCAAATATTTCTGGGGCTCGCCATATACGTTAGAGAGTGCAAGTTGAGCTCTGAACTCCTCCTTAAATGCCTTAACCTGCCTCCTGACTTCCTCCTGAATACGTCTCTCCAAATCTTCGGAGTCTCTCGTCGTCGTTGTCGACTGAGTTCGACTCCTCTTGGCGGCCTTCCTCCTCTCATACTCCTCCTCCGTCTCGGGGAATCCCTCTCTCCAGGGAACTGCAACCCCAACACCTCTTGTGCGACCTGGTGCTCCGGGTTTCCCAACGCTACGGTGAGGAGGTCTTTGGTCCTAGATGATTGTGCTTCTTCATTATCATCTAGTGACCTTTGCGAAGCTATCTGCACCTGCAACGATCACGCGCGCGAGTTACGTTACAAATGAAACCTCGTACGGTTCCAAAGAATTGTGTGTACACAGTCAGTTATATTACGTACCATGCGATCGACCACTTCCTGGTCAGCGGGGTTTGGAAATATGGCTGAACCGCTGCGCGGATCTGGCTTGGCACATGCTCTGCACCAGGAGGCGGCGTGGCCAGAAACCACGCTGGGAAATGGAGGAGGTAAATTCTTCTCCATTGCCTCCCGATCCTGCTGCTCCCATTTCGCCAAAGCACCTTCATATCCCGTGCTTCCGAACCTATGCGGGTGCTTGTTTCTTGCTTGAAGGGCCTTCTGCCGTTCACTCTTCGCCATTTCTTCTGGCGTGGTCTTCATCTCAACAAATCGGTTGTACACTTGCTCGTCCAAGAAGCCGTACTTCTGAAACGGTCTCTCTCCCGTCCGTACAAACTTCGTCGTCAAGATGCTCTTGAACGACCTCCACGCCTTGCCCATGGTCTTCATTGCAGCCGATCTCACACGTTGTTCGTGTTTTGGCGGGATCTCGAACCACCTTTTTACTTCATCCATCAACTCCTCCTCCTTCGCGGGGGTAATATCCTTCCAGTTCTCAATGGTAATATTGACCCTCTCCCGCCCGAGTATCCCGCAGAACGTGCG
Source organism: Stipa capillata (assembly GCA_019208055.1). NCBI lineage: Eukaryota > Viridiplantae > Streptophyta > Magnoliopsida > Poales > Poaceae > Stipa > Stipa capillata. The sequence goes on along the minus strand of JAGXJF010001212.1, from coordinate 48,173 downwards.
GAACGTGTTCGCTACGTCATCTGGTTTCGTGGGCACACCGGACTTCGTAGATACTTGGGTGATCACCATATGTCGACTAGGGGGCTTCGACATTGTTCGGGGCTTCCGAGTGGTTTTTTCGCCTACTTCCTTCATCGTTGCCCGGAGTTGGGTTCGGCAACGATGAGTGCCCCGACGAGGAGTTAGAAGAAGAATGGGCATCCGACATATCTATGTAAACTTTGTATCACATTGGGTTAAGACAAAAGTTATATAGATATATGCATATATATAGATGAATCATAACTAAACAGAAGGGACAATACTTCCACCAAATTAGATGTGAACTAGCTTGCAAAAAATGAACAGTTAGAGCAAATGCTCAGTTAATATTCTTTTGTACGAGAAGGTTCAGATTTCTTTGTGGTGAAGGGTATTGGGATTGGCCAAGAGGTGGTTAGTGCTCAGTTATTGTGGAATCATTTAGGTTTGTGATCTTTTCATCTCATTAGATAGCACTCTACGAATCTAAGGTTTGTTGTAACTACTGATTATTCACTTCAAACAGTGATTAAATACTGTACAAAGCAACATAGAACAGGATGCATCCAAATGACCAGATCATGGCAGCAATAGAAGAGGTGACATGGAACAAAGATGGTGGCATGGTCATTGACCTGTGGCTGGCATTTGGACACAAAACACACACACACATAGACACACCATGTGGCATCAACAGTTTATAATCACAAGATGACCCACTACCCACCAGTAATAGCACCATATATAGAAGCTTGAGACCATTAGCACTGTCATAATCAGTAAAAGAGACCATTAGCACTGTCATTGTGGTGAAGGGTATTGGGAATGGCCAAGAGGTGGTTAGTGCTCAGTTATTTGAACCACAGTTTGAGCATGTGAAACCCTTGAACTGTGTTAAACAAGGGGGACCAAATGAACTACACAATATATGCACCAAAATTGATAAGAGGGGGCGGCCAAATTACTTACTCGCGGCGCGGGCACAGCCGAGCAGTGGCACGGGCGAACGGAGAAGAAGGCGCGCTGGCTCAGCCTCCTCTCCGACGGCGGCGCGGGCTCGGCCTCCTCTCCGATGGCGGCGCGGGCGCGGGCTCGAGCAATGGCACGGGCGGGGGGGAAGCGGAGAAGACGGCGGTGCGGGCTCGGGCAGCGGCGGCGCGGCGGAAACAGGTGGGCGGCGCGGGAGAGGAAGCAGCTAGGGCAGAGATTTGGAATGAGGAAGCGCGGGGTCCGAAATTTTCCCAAGTGCTGGTATATGTAGTAAGGTCATCCCAGACGGGTTAAGTTATACAACCGTCTGCGATGACAGTCATCACAGACGGGTATAGTTTCAACCGTCTGCGATGACAATCATCACAGATGGGTGAGTATCTTTGAACCGTCTTTGATGACTTCTATCGCAGACGGTGTTACCTGTTGACCCGTCTTTGATGATGTCTATCGCAGACAGTGTTACCTGTTGACCCGTCTGGGATAGGTCTTCACAGAGGGCATAACTTGTCTGTTTTGTGAGCTAGCCTCAGGAATTGCTAGCCATGCCCTCTGAAACAGCAGATATATATTGAACAACATATTCACACTGAAACAATCACATTCTTGGAAATGATATATACATTCACATGTGCTCGCTGCCAACAATCACAAGAGACTGCTAAGTACATATATAGATGGAAGACAATGAAAGTAAATATCCAAATAGAAATAATATCAATTTGTTACAATACTTGCTTCTTCCCTTTGAAAGTGAGCCCTTCACGATGATCGTTGCAGTAGTATGACCTAGCTCTTTCCATGGCTTCAGCCTCGAAACTCAAATCTCTGGAATAATTCTCGGTGAATTCGTTGTAATCATCCTCGTCAACAACGTTGTCGACTCCTATGATGCTCCTTTTTTTCATTTCTAATGACATGTCGCCTCTTGCTTGACAGATCGATCATATAGAATACCTGATGAACATGCTTGGCGAGGACGAATGGTTCAGTACCGTAGCCAACACGGCTCAGGTCAACAGTAGTCACATCGTATTCATCGGTCTTAATGTGCGAGAGGTGGGCCCAACAACACCGGAATATTGGGATTTTGAACTTGAAGTAATCGAGCTCCCAAATCTACTCGATAAACCCGTAGTAACAGTGTTTATGACCGGCGGAATCGATAGCATCGACCCGCACACCGCTGTTCTGATATGTGCTTTTTGCATCTTGAGTCTTCGTGTAAAATGTGTATCCATCCGGACTGTGAAGTACGGTTTCTTTGACAACCATGTCAGCATTTCATCAGATGACGACGTGGTGGTGATCCGGTCTTGGAACCATTGGTTGAATAGGGATATATGTTGTTTCTTGATCCACGCTTCACTTTTTCTTGGATTTTGATCTCGTAGCATTTCCATGTGTTCATCGATGTAAGGCGACACCACCGAGATGTGCTGCAAGACCATGAAATGAGCTCGAGCATGATCGTCGCGATCAGGAGTAATGGATTTAGCTCCGAGGACCCCGGTACCATGGAGCCTGCCCGCGTGTCGTGATTCAGGTAGACCTATCGGGTTGGCATGCGGCACGTAGTCCAAACAGAACTCAACGACCTCTTCGGTGGCATAACCTTCCACAATGCTTCCTCAGGCCGTGAGCGAATTCGTACGTAGCCCATCAGAATTCCCATATATCTCTCGAACGGGTACATGCTTCGTAGGAACACAGGACCGCACATTTTGATCTCTCTAACTAGGTGAGTCATGAGGTGCGGCATGATATCAAAAAATAACGGGGGGAAGTACATCTCGAGGCGACATAGGACAACCACGAGCCTTGCCTCTAGAGCATCCAGTTCAGGTATACCTATCGCCTTCTGTGATATTCTGTCGAAGATTGACATAGCATTATGATTGTATCTCTGACATCACCGGGCAAAATCCCTCTAATAGCAATAGGAAGTATCTGCATCACCAAAACGTGACAATCGTGAGACTTCATGCCAATAATTTCAATTCCTGCATTGAAACTAGCTTCTTGATGTTGGCGCAGTAGCCACTTAGAACTTTCACATCGTGCAAGCACTGGCATAGCTCAATTTTCTCGGCTTTAGAGAGTATGTAACATGCAGGTGGGAGGAAGGTTCTGCCTTTGTCGGTTTCTATCGGGGCTAACTCAGGCCTGATGCCCAGTTTCACGTAGTCTTGACGTGCCTTCACGCCATCCTTTGTTTTATCAGGGATATTAAGCAAGAGTCCAATTAGGCTCTCAAAGACGTTCTTCTCTACGTGCATGACATCGATACAGTGGCGAACATCTAGCTCTTTCCAGTAAGGCAAACCCCAAAATAGTGATTTCTTTTTCCACAGACCCTTCATTAATTTACGCCCCTTTCCAAGAAGAACATCAACATTTTCAACCATTCTGTATACCTGTCTCCCGGTTAAAACTGATGGAGCCGATCCCTCTTCGATGGTTTCGTCGAACTCAGTAGCCAAGTTGCGGTAAGGATGATTTCGGCGCAAAAACCTACGGTGCCGCATGTATACGGTTTTGCACGATTTCTCGAGATACAAACTGGCCGTATCTTCCATGCATTGACCACAGGCTGTTGCTCCTTTAGTACTCTGGCCGGATAGGTTACCGTACGCAGGATAGTCATTGATGGTGCAAAATAGCAAACCTCGTAGGGTGAAGTTCTCTCTCTTGTCTGCATCCCACGTCTCCATGCCCTCGTGCCATAATGTTTCCAGATCCTCCTTCAGCAAAGACATGTACGTATCTATGTCATTTCCGGGTTGCTTCGGGCCTTCGATCAGCATGGCCAACATGATGTACTTCCTCTTCATGCACAACCAGGGTAGGAGGTTGTACATACAAAGAGCCACAGGCCAAGTGCTGTGACGACTGCTCATGTTACCAAAGGGATTTATTCCATCCGTACTCATCCCGAACCGTACACTTCTAGAATCCGCACCAAAATTTGGGAATTTCCTGTCGATGTTTCTCCACTGGATGGAGTCCGCTGGGTGTCTAATCAAGTCATCAACTTTTCGCCCCCTCCACGTGCCACCGCATTTTCCTTGCATGTTCCGGATTTGCGAACAGACGCTTTAGGCGAGGAATGATCGGAAGATACCATACAACCTTGGCCGGAATGCCGGTCCTCTCGTCATTGCCCTCGATGTCATCGTCCGTAGCATTGTTGCGCTTCTTGTATCGAGAAGTCTTACAAACCGGACAACCATGTAGTTTCTCGTACTCTTTACGGAAGAGGATACAGTCGTTTTTACAAGCATGTATTCTTTGTACATCCATTCCTAACGGACAGAGAATCTTCTTAGCTTTGTATGTGCTTTTTGGCAACTCGTTCCCGTCGGGAAGCATGTCTGCCAAGAGTTCTAAAAGTGCAGTAAAACTTTTGTCAGACCAACCTCCGCTTGCCTTCAGTTTGAGCAATTCCAGAACAGCTGATAGCCGGGTATATTTCGCCTTGCAACCATGGTACAGTTGTCTCTCCGAGTCATCCATGAGACCCAGAAATTTGTCATATTGCCTGCCACCAAGGTCATTACCTTTAGCATTGCGCAGCATTTGCTCGAGATCGTTTTCATTGGTACGCATCTCCGCATCCTCTTCATCCGACTCAGAATCATCATCAGCCTCCGGATTCAACTCTTCGCCACTACTTCCTTCATCGCTCCCTTCCGTGTGTTCGCCGTGATGGATCCAATTTGTATAGCCAGCTACGAATCCCCTACGGATCAAATGATCTTGTAACTGAGTCGTGTTCTTGAACATCTTCTCGTTCTTGCAGTCATAGCACGGACAACATATATGACCAGACTTTCTACTCGACATATCATCCTCAGCCGCTCTTAAAAATTCATTCACGCCACTGATATACTCAGGGCTCACACAGTTCGTATCATACATCCATCTTCGATCCATCGCCACTATGGCATACATATAAACATATGTTAATTTATTAATTATCTATGTGAGTCAAAATAAATATTAAACTCATCGCTCTCTCTCACTTCTCTAATTAATTATGCGCAAAACCATCCAACCTAGAGCCATGCATCCAAGCATACGTATATATTACATCTAAACCACAATTAATAAACCATTCATCAATACCTACAAATCTATTAAACTAAAATTATCTTCTAATAGAATTCTAACATAAAGGCACTACATCTAGGGCTATATAGCAATTAAACTAACTAAATAACCAAATATACTAACATATTGGCACACCAAATCAATTATCTCCTTCCAATCTTCTTCTCCTCCCCCAAAATCGCCTCAAAATCGCCTCAGCCGCCGCCACCAGCCCGACAGATTTAGGAAACCCTAATAGATTGTGGGGACTGGATCTGTTATAAAGATGGAGAAATCATTCCAGACGGTTAAGCCACTTGAACTGCCTTTAATGACATATCACAGACACGTGAACACAAGGCCGTCTGCGATGTGTTGAAACATAGCAGACGGTTCATAACATGTACGTCTCTGATGTGTCATCGCAGACGGTTGAGTCTACATCCGTCTGCCATAACCTGATACGTCGCAGACGGTTGGACACCCTAACCGTCTGTGATGACATTTTCCCAGACGGTTGGCTCTGACCCGTCTTGGATGATATGTCATCCAAGACACCGGCTCCCGGGCAAACGTCATCACAGACGGCTTAGTTGGTCAGCCCGTCTGTAATGTGTTATGTCCTAGACAGGTCTCAGAGCCCGTCTGCGATGTGCCGTCCAGGATGAGCTGTTCTGTAGTAGTGATTTAGAGAACCTCCGGAACACTTGTCGGTGATGCTAAGCGATTGACATTTGTTTGTGACAATGAAATGACCTTGGATGTCATGACAAGCTTGTATCTATGGGTCACTGTATGCTTTTACTTCCGCTGTTTAACTGCTTTGATACTTGTGACATCGGCTTTTTTGCTTGTAAGATATGTATCTGCCAAAAAGGGATGTGAACTATTATCCTATTAAATCTTTCTTTAGAGTTTGTGTAATGATTTCTGAGTTGTTCACCACGTCCCTCCATACACATTGTGTGTATGATATGAAGTGTATGGGTGATGGTAGATATTTGACATCTGTATCTTGTGCGACATTGGTATCACTTTAGTTAAGTGACCTGCTAGCAAAGATATTATTGCCGGCTAGGTAGGATGTGGAAATCTATACCGGGCTTTCGAGTGACTCACTAGTCTGCGCTTCGACCAACTAGTTTAGAGTGTGGGTACAGATATGGGCTCCTGATTACAATGATATCAAGCTTCTATAAGGTATTCCATCTTCACCACCTATAGAACAAACATAATTTTTTAAACTCAAACATCGTTGAGACTTACAGCTGCCACCTGCAACTTTTGTATTGCCATTTACAGTTGCAGCTTGTTTCTCACTAAATATGTATGCCCGAAATAAATAAAACAAAGGAATTTATGAGGTAATTGGAAAAATTGAAAAGAAAGAGATGGAGGGGTAGAACAGAAGGATTATATGCACATGAGGGGCAGGACATAAACTTGGTTGTCTGGTACAAACACTGTCATGCATTTGCTCAGTTGGAACTAATTATGTGCTTTGTGATAGATTCCCTGAGACAAATGCATTTGATGCTATGGATCAGTTTCAGCACCTGAAACAACATAACTCTATGGATACCTATATAGATCAGTTTGAGGAGTGGATGTCTCTGATGAAAAGAGATAATGCATACTTGCCTGAATTCTTTGTTCTTTGCTTTGTTAGTGGGATCAAAGACAGTGTCAAACACTTGATCAAGTGTCATAAACCTGCCACCTGGATTACTTACTGCTCATGGGTATGCTCGGTTATTGTAACAGGCTTATCTCTCTACTGTTAAGAAACCTACAACACCAGCTGCAATTCTGAAACAAAATCCTAAGCTAGCAGTCCCTGTTAACCCACCTCTACAGAGGGACAACAGGCCAGAAGTCCTCAATGATAAAGGGAAGGAAGTCAAAAAATGTTATTAATGTCCTGAAGCTTGGTTCTTTGGACACAGGTGCAAAGGAATGCAGAAAGCTGTTAATGCCATTAAGATGCAGGATAATCTGATGCTGAAGAGGAAGTGGCCATTGCCCAACCTGATGAGCCTCAGGAAATCTTTTACAGATATCAGCAGAAGCAGTACATGACACTCCCAATGATATGACTTTGCCTCGGTGAAAATTGCTGGCCATCAAGCAGTTGCGTTAGTAGACAGTGTTAGTACCAATACATTTTTGGACTACAGTTTTGCTCAGAAGAAAAAAATCTTCCAATGCACCAAGTACCATCCAAAAGAGTTTAGGTAGCTGGAGGAGGAGAACTACTTTCCAGTGCTATTCTCAAGAGCTACAATTATATTATCCAAGGGAAATCTTTCACAAATGACTTCAAACTCTTGACATCATACTGGGAGCTAACTGGATTCATACATTTAACCCCATTACCTTGGATCTCTAGAAAAGGAAACTACCATTACTGATCAAGGGGCCCTATACACCTTTTCTGATCATACTTCTCCTCAACAAAACTATCTGATTAGTGCCAAGACCTGCAACAAAATTATGGAAAAAGGAGCTCTAGGCTATCTCCTCCAGATAAATATATTCCCCTCTACAGAAGAGCAAACACTGACTGAAACAGTCAGAGCAGCCTTACCACCACCCATTGCCTCTGTCTTGGATCAGTTTAATGATGTCTTTGCCACACCTTCTGGTTTACCACCTTCCAGGAACTGTGATCACAATATCCCACTAAAGGCTGGAGCAGAACCTCCCAACATCAGACCATATGGAATGCCTCATCACCAAAAGAATGCAGTGGAAGATCTTATCCAGAAAATGTTAGCAACATCAGAAAGCAGACCAAGCTCAAATCCTTACTCTTCTCCTTCTATGCTTCTCAGAAAAAAGGACAAATCTTGTAGGCTCTGTGTGGATTACAGACAACTAAACAACTTGACAATCAAAAATAAATATCCCATTCCAGTGATTGCGGATCTACTGGATGAACTAAAAGGAGGCACAATATTTTCTAAGCTATATCTAAGATTAGGTTATCACCAGATCAGAATGCAACCTCAAGATATCCACAAGACTGCCTTCAGAGCTCATGTTGGCCACTATGAGTATGATGTAATGCCATTTGGCCTCACAAATGCCTCTATGCAGAGTCTCGAACTACAAAGTCGGCTGAGTGATGGCAGGAGGTCAATCGATTATGGGCTAGCTCCCAGCCAATTCGCTTCAGATTGATGTCATACCGCTAGCCGGCAGTTTGATCCAGTTCGTAATTCGAGCGCTATGGCTAAGAACGCCTAATTTACTTCTTTTGTGAGAAAGGTTACCGTATTAACACCCATCTCCCCACAACTCTTACTTCCCAAACGAATGAACTGGCCACTACATTACATCAATTTATTTTTCTATTCATAAATTATATGTATGTTAATTGCCATTGCTTGATGCAATACTTTTTGGATGGCATTATTCTGAAGTGACATTAATTTAGCAAAACCAACATCTCTCGGTAGTGTATTGTAGAACTTGTCGTCTTCGGCTGGACTTTTGCACTCTCAAGAACAAAAATAGGGCAACAGAAAATAAAATAAAAATTTACTGGACAGAGGTAGGTGATTGTGAAGTCACTGTGGTGTTAAAGCAAATATACATACATATATGGAGTTACACATAAATCAATACGCGATCTTTAGGTACAAAGATGACATAGCTACATACATGCTACACCAAACAGGATGAGCGAGAGTGGGATAAGATGACGTTCAATTGCTCAACTTGTCTAGAAGTTCATCTTAATTTTCTAGTTTTCTCTGTGTCGAAGTCTAGCTTGTTATATCGTCATTTTAATTTATACTTCTCCGTATTGCCTATAAATTTCTTGTCCTTTTGTCGGGAGTGAACGTTCGGGCATTAGAAGAGACCACAAGATACTGAAAATGGGATGGTAGTCCATTTGATAGTACCCTGCCACTATGCGTGAACCATCATTGATATATCTGGTTTATGAATTGTATGACGGAGTCAATTTGGCATTGTAGAAGTAGTAGGCACATCGTTCCCTTTGAGGCAGATAAATACTGTGTTGTCTCGTAGAAGTCGTCTATGACGGACAGCGAATTGCTTGAGCTGTGCAGATGATGACCGTAGACTCGTAGCTACCAGACAGAAAGTATGTGTGCATATGCATCACAAATTCACCACTGTATAGATTTCAACTGTACAAACAGCCTACTGTAAAAAAAAATAAAAAATTAAGCAAGTTACATAGCTCATCAAAGCGCCACCACTATATTTCTTCTAGCAAGAGAAATAATATGTGCAACTGCTCTTGCTCTAAAGAAGGATAAATGGCACAAGCAACCAATGAAAAGTTGAAGAACACATCAAACGTGGTAGGCAGATGGATGGCATGCACTCTTGCTCTAAGCTACGGCAGTTACAGCTTTCTTCAGATGCCAAATTAGCTCTGGCCCCTAATTCAACAGCCGAACGCTGATAATGAGCTTTAGTTGCATAAGTTATCAATGGTAACGTCTTCTCTACAATTTCCAGGCCCAGTTTTACCATTGTTCAACTGTTTTGTCCGCAAGTGCTGAAGGGCCATCTCTACTTCCTTCATAGTTGGTCTTCATCGCCACGAAGTCTCAGGCACATCTCCGCAAGAGAGCAAACACCGTTAATCTCATCCTCGGCTGCTTCCTCTAGAACTTGAGCAGAAGCTATCTCTCTAGTTGGCCTCACACTCATTTCTCTGAGGAAGTATTGTGACAAGTTCTGCTGCAAGCCTGACTCATCTACAAAAATGGGCTTCCTTTTAAGTAGTAGCTCTACCAGCATCACTCCGAAACTGTATACATCACTTTTCTCGTTCAGCTCCCCAGAACGGTAATACTCAGGATCTAGGTATCCGAATGTTCCTTGAATATTTGTAACAACATGGGTTTGATCAATAGGAACTGACCTTGACGCACCAAAATCTGAAACTTTGGCAGTATAGTTAACATCCAAGAGTATATTTGAGGACTTCACATCACGATGGAAGATTGATATTGAAGCTGAAGAATGAAGATAATAGAGAGCTCCGGCAGCTTCAGCAGCAATCCTCAGGCAGTTGTCCCAAGAAAGAGAAAATCCATTATTTGTGTCATCATGGAGAATTTCAAACAACGAACCATTGGGGACAAAATCATACACCAATAATGGGACCTCGGTTTCAAGACAACATCCAAAGAGGTTCACAATATTTCGATGGTTGATTTGAGAGAGGATTGCAACCTCATTTATGAACTGATTGATTTCACCGTCTTTAATCACATTGGACTTTTTTATGGCTACCACTCGTTGGTCTGATAAGATTCCTTTGTAAACCATTCCATGCCCTCCACGTCCTAGGATACGTGTGGGATCAAAGTTATTTGTTGCCTTCTCTAGCTCTTTTAGGGAGAAAATCTTTGTCTTATTACTTGCATTTTCATTAGAAGTTAATAGTTGTTCTAGGAGAAGCCATGATTTTTTTGGAAGTATTTTTTTGCTCCTTCTTTCGGATATAGCTTTTCCGTCTGCGGATGAGAAGCTTTGCACTAAACATAAGAAGCAGAATGATGAAGCCGCCACAAAGTCCAATGAGAATACCTGCAATCAGTTAGCTATTTAGCTTTGATCTGTTCTGTTTTTACAATAGTACCACAATATATGCTTACCCAATGGAAGAATTCTGAAACAAAAGTAGCCTCCGATTGTATTATGGCAGATCCCTTTACATGTGTTTTCTCGAAAACACTCATTGATATCTGCAAGTTTGTCAAATATCTTAGCGAGGCACAATAACAGAGTTTAATTATGTAAAAAATCATGTGAACAATATTATCTGCGTGAGAAAAATAATGTAAAACATGCAATCTTTATTATACTGTTTCTGATAGAGAGTAACCTTGACAACCATTTGGGATATATGGATTTCCTTCAAAGCCGGTAACACATTTGCATCGGTAACCAATGTAGTCATCCTCTGTGCTCACTGGCATACACTCGCTCTTTTCACTCCGGCACGCATACCGAGTGCTATTCCGTTTTGCCTCTGAACATGTTAGTTTGGAGGCAGCCCATCGCACCGTGGCTGACGCATGTGTCCTGGAAGAAATGAAAAGACCGTTGGCCCATTGAGATGATGCTGAGGCATATGGACCGGACTGTTGTATGAGCCCTTGGCCAACGTCTATTCTGTCACATGAACACCACTACTCAGAACACGATTCAGTAGGAGGGTAGATGATGACGCGTTAGTGCAGCTGAGCTGAAATATTTTCCTTGCAGAACAGCCTTCCTCCAAACCGAATGGAAATGGAACACTTATGTTTCCACACCGACGAGTACAATCAGCTCTTACTTGAATTGGGTTGTAACCTAAATTCAAGGAAATATAGGAATCACTGTAAGGATTTATACTGGAGGATATTGAAGTTCGATGTAATAGGACTCACATTTTTTAAGCTAAGTAATGACATCAAAGGCCAATATAATTTTGTTTAAGAATGGTTGTAATACCTTGGTCATTCGAGCAACCATTAAGGATATAGGGATTGCCAATATAACCATCTTTGCAGATACAACTGTACCCATCGAGCAGCCCATCCCTTCGGCACTCGCTGTTGTTGTCGATACAAGCATAAGTTGGCTTGCTGCTGTCACATGTCGGTGATCCACAAGGGTCCATGTGACTGGTAAACCGTCAGCAATCACACTAATTCTATCCCGAATTGAGCTTAGCTTATAGCGCGGCTCGACACTCCGTCCTTTGCTTCGACGGATAATGTTGAGATGAAAGGCAACGTCTTGTTTTCCTCCAGTGATCTTGCAACACCCAGTGTTATTACAGCTCTCTATGGCTGCCATCTCCATTATTTCTTCATTGGGGCAGGAAGATGCGCAATAGCCCATGATTGCGCCCGACTTCTGATCGATCAAGTGTGCGTCAAAGTCGCAGCCCACGAGTTTTATATCCACTTTCCAAAAACTATAAGATCCCCCGGGAGCTTCCCAGGTCATGTGGTAATCACTGACACCCGAGCTCATGAGGACGGTACGGGTAAAGGAGATGACCATCGAGTTGCCAAGGATGTAGGTAGCCTTGTCGTAGATGTAGGACGCTGTCAGCTTAGCCATAGAAACATTGCCGACGACCTGGGTGGTGCCATCATGTAAGAAGAGCTTGGGAGGCTTGGTGGATTCATTGCAGATGAGCTCAAAGTCACGATCCCGGAAGCAGCCTCGCCCGATGCCGAAGGGATACTGGAAAGTCAGGTTGCCGCAACTCGTTCGACAGTGAGCGAGAGTGGCAGCGGAAGGACGGGTTTGGTTCCCCTCCCGGCTGCTCCTCACGACGCCGAATGCTCGCAGCGCTTCTAGCTGTGTAGTGAGAAGTGCAAGAGCGAGCAGAGAGACGGCTGCATCAACAGGGAGGCCCATCTGAATCCCCACGACCGTTCAACCACTTGGCAACTTTGTGAATTTTAATTTGAAGGGTCAGCCTACCGAAATACAGAGAAAACACTATTGTATCAGAGAAGAAATAAAATTTGCACCCTTCAGTTTGCATTTGAGATTTGATGATTTCCCCCCAAAGTTTGTGAACTTTTGATTATATCCCCTGGACAGTCTTTGATCTTTCCCCCATGAGCTATGTGGGTCTTTTTGCAAAACATAATTGCTCCTCAGGTCCCTCATCCCCTACTGGAAAGTACCTTTTGCTGTTGAGCATTGGTCCCTCTCACGCGACGCTGCACATGCGAAGACCTCAGTCCAGGACAGCAAAAAAGAGCGGTGCTGACAAGTTTGATCTTTGAAAAAAATTAGATTCTTTAAATATGCCTCAACAAGTTTGGTCTTTGAACAACCATTTTGTTGAAAAGAATCGAGAGAAAAGAGCACTGAAACTGAAGGATGAGAAGTAGAGAAATGAGAAGAGAGAGAGAGAGGGCGCTCTAGGGAATTGATCCCCCAGGCAGGGTGCGGTGGGGAAAAACAGCAGAAGGGCAAAGTAGTCTTCTTATGTGTGTATTAAAGGGTCAAGTCATTCAGTTTTGAAAAAAAACTCGTAGATAAATGTCAAACTGGATAACCAACCTAGGAAAAAGACCAAAGGATGACCAAGTCAAGGGATACTATCAAAGGCTCACCATCTTTGAGGGAAATCATTGAATATCCCTTACAAAATATCGTCCGGAACATGCAAACTTACTTACAAACTTCAAACAGTTTATGATTCATAGAAGAATGAAAGAACCTACGCAAGCGGTGGCCATGGCCTTGGATATGGTGGTGGGGCATCCCCTGGCGGCAGACTCTGCTTCTCGGGCCATTCGGCGGGCAGCGCATTCTCTAGCGGCAGCGATGTTGGGTTCAGCCACCCAGGCTCCCATCGCCTCTTTGCTCACCGTGAAAGACGAACGGAACGAGGATTCAGGAGTCCATTTGGGATCAAACCGGAGAAAGGACCGGAGCCCACACATCTTTTGAAGGAAAATATTTATTTTTGTTCCTTAACTATTGGTTGAGTTTAGACGTTTCGTTCTTAAACTTTAAAACTAGATAAACTAGACTCTTAATTTTGAAAACCAGATAAATTTAATCTCTCACCTTATTGAAACGGCTTGATCGATGACGTACCACTGTTTCGCAGATGTGGCAACCTAGTCACCACAGGGAAAATGTAAAATATCAGACAATTAAAAAATATCAAAATTTAGATAATTTTAGAAAAATGAAAAACTAACTTGTTTTCATATACATAAATTTAGCTAATATAAAAAATACATAAATTTTCATGTTTTACAACTGCTTTCTAAATAAATTTACATACTTCTAAGAAAACTGACTTGTTTTCATATTTTTTTTCCTTTTTTAATTTTATTTTTTTTCAAATTTCTATATTGACTAGGTTGTCATGTCTATGAAACAATCGCCACATCATCGGTCAAGCTCCACGAGCAAGTTAAGAGACAAATCTATTCGATTTTGAAAGTAAGTCAAGTTTCTTTAGTTTTAGAGTTTAGGAATCAAAATTAGATTTGGCTAATAGTTAAGAACCAGACATAGTTTTTTTAATAATGACCAAATCTATTCGATTTTGAAAGTAAGTCAAGTTTCTTTAGTTTTAGAGTTTAGGAATCAAAATTAGATTTGACTAATAGTTAAGAACCAGACATAGTTTTTTTATTACAAAGGTTCAAACTGACAAAAAAAGATGCAAAGTGTCAACATCATCCAATTTGAAAACAAAATTTTTAAATATGCATGACACATATTAGATATGTTTCTTTTACGGTGTACGAGCACTAATTATAGGCTTCATGACCATTTTCTTGACGGGCACTACTACCGAATGGGTCATCATAGATCCCTCATCACAAATGGTTATCCAAAATCTCCTATGGCGAATCATATCATAGATGGTTTGCAAGAAGACCCGTTTGAGCTAACTCCCAACGATGCGAACCATCTATAATTACCAGATATTGTAGATGGTTTTTACCAAGAACTGTTTATGATATCGGGCTAGCATATCGTAGATGGTTTTAAATAAGAACTACCTACTATGAGAGGCATATCACATGCAGTGTTATTTGAAAACCATCTACGATAAGACACCCATTTACTACTAGCCGATAGACCTGAGCCTTGTCATAAATTTTTAGTTCTTACACGGTGGTGCCGGGAGCTTGGGCGATTTTGTGGTTTAGAGTCCAATTGGTCCAAAAGAACTGTGGATTTGGGAAAGATATTGCATATCTGTTTGATATTGGTGATCTAAGTTAATGATTGGTTCAAAAAATTGAATAATTTGGTAGATCTACATTGGTGAAGAGAGAGAATATAGATCTAGAGTTTGGTGTATGCAAATTGTATATATTTTGGTTGATTTTGAGGCCATTAATTGGTTGTATTGTACTATATTGAACATGTTGTTAGCTATTTATGGTGATAAAAAGATAGAATTGTGGATGATTTAGATATTATAAAAGAGAGAAATATAGCGTATATGAATGTAACTTTTTTTAAGTGTGTATATGAATATAGCTTGGTGAAGAGAGAGAATGTATATCTAGAGTCATGAAATCACATGTGATGATATAGGGTCATCACAAATCTATATCTTTGAATAGTTCAGAAAATTGTCTGAGATGTGATTTCTTAACCACCTGAGATATGGCCGAGTGTTTGAGAAACACGTACGGCAGGGTTCGTGAAAAGCTGCCCAACTCTGTTAAGGACTGAGCATGGTGCCACTTACAAGAGCCTACAATCACATGTCCATATGGGAGAACCTAGCTGACTAATTTTCCTTGGACTCGTGTTCAACCTACTGGTTGGATAATAGATTGTACTATCTCGTAATATCGGTTGGCGTCTATAATAAGATAGTGGTTAGATGAGTGCTCTAACTTGAGGATCTTAGGGTCATGAAAATCAAATTCAAGACTTGACAAGAAATAATTTCCGAAACAGTTGGCCCAAAGGAATGGTATTCATTTCTGTGTCGTTCTACTCCTAATAAGGGTATTCATTTGATGCGTACCACTCAGAAAAGTTATTTCTCATGGATTTCCTTTATCCTTAAGGGTTCCTGCCATTAGTAAATATCTATTTCTTGGTAGTGCATGGTCGCCGACATGAACCGTTACTTGTGGGCGATCTTCCGATGTTCTCACATATCTTCAACCGCCATCACCGCGTCCTTCTCTTTCCAGTGCGTCCCCTTTTCTCCAACCGTCAATGCTCATGAACTGCTATAGCTTGTTGCTGGCCGAGAGGCCCTTCTTCCCCATTCTTTGATCGCCCTCACCGCCCCCGGAAACACCTACAATTCAATTGTTCAATTCTTTCATTTATAGTTGAATTCCATAGTTTGGATGCTTTAGTTAAAGATTGGGTGTTTTTGAAATTTCTCGAGTGAAACGTCTCCCATTCGAAGTGTCGAATTTTCAATTTGACATTTTTCTCATGTAAAAGATCATTTTTGTTTGCTTAGGAAAATGGTGCAGAAGAAGAGGGAAGTAGGGCTTGCCACATGATGTATTTCTACTTGGTCTGTGAGTTTGCAGCCTCATTGCAATCCTCTAACAAACTATGGGCATCTTTGATTCATAGGAGTCTATAAATGTAGGAATAGAAAAATGCATGGTTACAGAGGTATGTCCTCTTCAATACTATAAAATTTAAAACTATAGGAATTATCACTAGACGAAATTTGATTACACCACAAGAAAAAACATAGGAAGTTGTGATCATAGAAATTTTTCCAAAAGGTTAGACTCAATAGGAATTCTCTTCCGAGTTGAGTGCAAAGCAATCCATAGGAAATATTTCAAAGGTTTCTAATCCTACAACTCTAATAAGCTCTATAGAAAAACTGCCCAAGGATTAAAGTCCTACACAATTGCTTTGCTATTCCTTTGAATCAAAGAAGTCCTAAGCTCTTTTGTTAAAAAAAACACATGAATAGAAAAAATATAGGATTGCAAGGGCATACCATCTTCAGGATTAAAAACTATAGGAATTTGCGTCAAATGGTGTGTCATTACACAATTGGAAAAAAATATAGGAACTCATAAATCATAGGAATTCTATAAAAGTTAGACTCAATGAAAATTTTCCTTAAAACTGAGTGTAAACTGGTCCATTAGAAAAATTTCCTAGGGTTTCTATTCCTACAAGTCAAAAAACCTTCATAGGAAAAATTCCTAGAAATTAAAATCCGATAAAATTTATTTGAATCAAAGAGACCCCAAGATTGTGCCATTCAATTGTGGTGGTAAAAAAACTATCCGTTCTGCTGCCAAGTAAGATTATACATTTTCATGTGGAATGAATTCATCTGATGATCCAGCAGGTGATCTATAGATGCATTCATTGGCTTTGCACATGGACAATCCTACAGAAGATTGAGGCTCAGGATGTGGTGTTGCAAGCGTGCGAATCTTTGGAGCTCGTTGTTGGGGAGGTTTTCACTCGTCATGGGTGGAAGTCTAGGTTTAGACTAGATGCACCTTAAGGGCCTTTATTTCTATTTCACCATCAATTGTTTTTCGGATTGTTTCCTTTACATCTGTGTTTGGCATGAGGTCTATATGAGCGGGTGTTCCCACAAAACCTTGTAATAAACTGTAAGCTCCGTGCATCGCATGATATAGAGGTTAGGAGATCTTTTTTCTAGATTGGCTGTATCACCTTGATGCGGCAGTTTGTTCCGTTATCCAAGAAAAAGGGATAGTCTGACCCACTCACACACAACGATGGTTTGTTCTGTTGGACCGTCTGGAGTAAGATAGAAACGGAAGACAATATACCAGAAAATGTACAAAGAAACAGATTAAGAGTAGTACATGGAGCGCACCTTTTGTGTTCAGCGTAGAAGATTAGTGGTCTTCTTTTTCTTCACTTAGCAGGAGATGAAGTAACTTCGCGTCTTCAGTGAAAAGAGTGGAAGCAGGATAGCATCATATATACACGGTGCGCGGTGGAGTATATCACGGGAGCTAGCCTGTGGAGAGTTCCTAATCTGTACTTGGAAGAGAGGAGTACGTTAATTGCGCTCACGGACAAGGCTATAAAAGATGAAGAAAACGCTCGGGCACCGCAAGCTCTATGAGACCGGTCATCTCAGGTTTGTCAGCACGAGCAACGCGCTATTAATTTTTATTTTTAGCTGCTGGGTTCAGCTTCACCTTTAAGCTAGTTCAAGCCGAGCAAACATATGACTGATCTACCGAATCACTTTAGTCAGGGCGCGTGAGCCATCAATAATACAATTGACCATATCAATGTCGTGTGTGAACCAGTTCCCTTGGACTGGGAGACTGGGAGACTCGGAGACTTGGAGACTTGGAGACTGGGAGGAGATTTAGTTATGGTGCATGCTAGGTTGTACTCCCTCTGGTTCTTAGAATTTTAGTCTTTGTTCGACAGACAGGAGATTAATTTATATGAAGTGTTTGGTGCTTTCGTCAAAGTGAAACGCCTAATTATGGATTCCCCGCAAAAAAAGAAGTGAAACGCGTAATTTTGGAAACAGAAAAACAATAGTCATAATATTAGCAATCGCTCACTCCTCCACTTGTCTTGCTTTAGAAAAAAGATTGTGAATTTTCTATCTTCAGAAAGAAAGGAAGTACTGGTCATATTTTATACTCCCTCCGTCCAGAAATGTAAAGCGTATTTTGATTCGCTAAGACAACACTTTGACCAATGATTACTTTATTAATATACGATTTACGTGACATAAAAATATTATCATTAGATTCATATTCAAAAATACTTATTTATGATTATGATTTTGCATCACATAAACCGCATACTAATAGAGTAATTATTGGTCAAAATCTTGTCTTAACGAATCAAAATACGCCTTACATTTCTGGACGGAGTGAGTACTTTGCACTCGGCCTCGGTGGGTGGGGTTGCCAGTACGCAACACGACCATGGTAGTGAAAGCTAGGGTACAAAATCAAACATGAAGATAACATGATTGGTTTTGTCTCCCAAGGTTACAACAAAATTGAAACAATTCATTTTTGTTTGAAGTGCTATAAAATGAGAATCAACAAAAATTCATCCAATAATATGACCATTTGTGTTTCGTACAACAACGATGAGAGATAAATAAATTTCTCTTGTCATTTTTGCATACGGCACAAAAAATCATATATTTGGATGAACTTTTGAATGCTATCATTTCATAACATTCCCTACATTTATAAAAAAAATTGTATTTTTATTCAAAAACCTGAAATGCAAAACCACTGTCTAAAACTGGGCTAGGGTCAAGTTAAACGGTTTTGGAAAGTTTAGGATTTAATATAAATGGTTTTATAGTTTAGGGTTTAGATCGGACTAAACACCATACTTAAGGATTCAAAATAGACTTTGTCCCGTAAAATAACATTGACTACATAGATCACGTCAATCATAAGGTTCTCAAACTGAATCTATAAAATATCATTGACTATATAGATCAAGCCAATTATAAGGTTTTCAAACTAAAGACATAACACACATAATTAAGCGGCGCAAATTCTTGAACTAAATCACCACCTATATCTCGTAAAGAGCTCTGGGACCGTGACCTTCAGTCTTGTACATGCCAAATATACCAATTTCTTAAGTGTAACCAGTATATACACGAGTAGAACACCTGTAAGGAGTTAGGAATATGTTTCTTATCAAATAACTGTGGGGGCTTTTACATATATCTTCCGTTTGTTACATTCAAATAACTATTCTTTTGATTACACTTCACCCCATCAATAATAAATTAACATCTTGATGTAACAAACAAAGATGTATACTCCATACCAAATTCTGTGAGCTTAAGAATTTCACGCACAGCAGTTGAATCTTACTCATATTCATTCTTCGCTGCTCCCAAATGCTTATAGAAGTGGCTGTGCTCTAGTGGCGACAGAAACAAGAGATTAGTCATTTTGTGCTCGAAAACCGTAATGCTCCCATGAGTCAATGCAGTCACTTTTTGCCTCGCAAATGAACGGTTCTATCGACTGGAAATTTTCAGGCATCACGTTCTTCTTTTCTCTTTTAAATCAATGGGCAACTTCCCTTCCGGGAGTCGTGCTCAGGTTACATGAATTGAAAATCTTACAATATAAAATAAACAGACTTACAATTAGAAAAAAGAACGGTGGAAATAGAAAGGGCTGGCCCACGCTCTCAGCATACTATACACGCTTCTTTTATATGCATATATCACCCGTTAGATAATCTAACATTAGGCCAACATCTTATATACACCTCTGACATATGTGTCACCGTTGATCTAGCTAGATAAAGACACACACATCACAATAAAAACTGAATATAATTCCAAAATTCTGTAATGACTTAGCATTGTTTACAAGTCCGATAGACATAATGGTTTTGAAAGAGCCCGACAATTGTACCCTCACCTAACCTATCCCTAAGGCTAGTGGGTCGCTTGAAAGCCCAGTGCAACCACTCACACCCTGCCTAGCAGGCCAGCGCATCACAGCTAGTGAGTCACTCAACCAAAACCATCCTACTTATCCAAACGAATGAACAATCCTAATTCGTTAAGGCTGTCCCATACACTTAAAAGATATACACACATGGTGTATGGGGTGCCATATTAACAACTTGAATATCACAATAAAACTCTACAAATTGTACTTGCAAGATTCTTTGTAAGCTCATCCAAAGTAACTTAAACATGGCAATGAACAAGAATTAAAATCCTACATAAGTATTTCATCATCGTCATATTAAAGCATGGCATGAACATGAAAGCTGAATCAATATACATCATGTAATCATCATAACTATCCATTCTCAGATCAACAAGAATTTTAATTTAACCAAAAGTTCATTTACATTCATCACATTAAGTCAACCAAGATTCAATTTGATTGACTGACTAACTCAACCAAGACTTAACAATGTTCTGAACAAGTCAACCAAGACTTCACCAATCGGGAAGTGTTCCGAAGTGTCGTAAGTTCATGGTTGGTTGAGCATGACTTTTTGGCATTCCCACATAGCACTTTCACCGTGTGTGATAGGTAAAGTCCCACGACACCGACATCGATTGGACGACTGGGGTGCTTACGTTCACCTCGCCCATCGGTCCTTATATGGAAGCAAAACCCGAGCTCTCACATCTTACTTATTAGTTTTCATAATTTATTAGTCAATGTTAATTTCATGACCCACTGGTCAAGACCCACAACACAAACACTAATATGCTAGTGATTACATCCATCTTAATATACAAATCTTAGTGAGGTTGCAGAGCTTGTCTTACTGGTAATACCCCTGATCATATTGAGGATCAACTTCGTATAACTCCTCGTCGCCTGGTTCTATCGAAAAGGATACCAAAACGCTAGAAAAACGATGAAAAGAGGAAATTGATCAATACTAGTAAAATTAGAAATGATATTATGCACTGAATGCATCCTAAAATGTAGGAAATTAAATTATGAAGCTAATGCAATTTTTTCATTCAATTTTGAGTTGTAGAACTAAAGATATGAATTTTTCAAGTCTTAATTTCGAATTATAGGGTTGAGAGCATTTATGAATTTCAAAAAATTTCATAACATAAACATGAATTAAACCTATACAATTAAATTCTACATATTATTTACCAAAAAAATCAACTCATTTGGAGTTCATATGAAATATCCTAGCTATAGAGGCTGACCAGTGGTGCCATAGGTCAACCAACGCTGGTTAATGGTTCGCTAGCCCAGGGGCCTTTGGGGCCCACTTGTCATTCTCTATAATTTACCCTTTCTTTTTCTTTATTTATTTTATCAATTACATATGGGTCCTACTTGTTAGGATTTTTCTTTTTATTTTTCTTGAACTGGATTACTTAAGTGGTGGGACCTACCTGTCATGTGCACATAATGGTTAAACCGGTCTTAGCAGAAAACTAACTGTGGGGTCCACTGTCAGGCACTAGTAGGGTAACATCTATAACAGTCTCAATGGTCTGACTGATTGAGCCCGCCGGTCAGATTAGCTAGCGTTTAAATGCTGACGAGCTAGGGAGCATGCCCACGGCGACGTATCTCGCGACCCTATGCACCAATTTTGATGCTGTTGGTTGTGTTAGGGTCCTTGATGCATCCCCAACTCATCTCGATGATCGGCAAGACCAACATTAGCTCGGGGCTGATCGGGAAGCATCAAGACGAAGGAGAAAAAGAAGGGAGATAGGTCAAGGGCTCACCTTGAATGATTCTGAGCTCAAGACTGAAGTGGAAAGGCTCGTGGTTGGTGTTGCAACGATCGCTAGCGGTGAGGGAGGTATGGTGAAATGAAGTGCTGGATGCATTGCCGATATGATTCAGGCCTTGGCGCCAAACTCCTCCTGGGAGCTTTCTGAGCGGATCCAAGCATCGGCTGATCAAAAGGAGGTCGATGGCGGGGCTTGCGACTATGACGGCGGACGGTGGCGCTTGGGTGATGGCGAGCAAGAACTTCCGAGCATGCAAAAGAGAAGGAGGTGGGAAATGAATCCTTGGGAAGCTAGAGGAAGGCCCGAGGGATGTTATGACTTTGTAGAGCCGAGGAGAAACTAGAAGTGGATCTTTGCCAGAGTTGAGGAAGAAGGGATCTGTGGTGAAGTTTCCCAGTGATTGGGTCAGTGTGTGGAGCTCCAAGGTTACAAGGAAGGAAGAAGGGAGAGAAAAAAAAATGGACCGATTGTTAGGGGAGGATGGGCACAGGAGAGAAGGGAATAGCTCGCCAGAGTTAACAACGGAGCTCCCCCATGCTACTTCTAGCCCAAATGGCTTGCTAGAGAAGGTGCAGCATATATGGCAGTACCAGAGCAGGGCAAGGGCCACAATGGCAATGAACAATGTCAATGGTGAAGCCGATGGTGTAGGTCGCCATCCCTATCTCGCCCCTCGTGGGCGAGCGCCGATCAACGGTAGCTCGGTACACGTGCAAGCAATATTGGCATGGGACGCTAGCTTGCAGGGAAAATGGAAAGAAGGGGAGGCGCGGAGGTGGAACTAGGCTTAGCCAAGAAGGAATGGGGAGTTAGGCTAGGAATTGGGCCAAGAGGTAAGAAAGGTTTTTTCATTTTCTTCTTACTTTTTCTCTCTGTTTTGTCCTAGGGTTTGATTAACAAGGGTTCAAACTTTATTTTTAAAATTTGGTAAATTTGCAACGGATGTTTAGGGTATATATATATCCTCTAAAATTTGCTCAGATTAAAATAATGTATTTTTGATTATCATTTAATTATAAATACAAATTTGTCCAAAGTTAAGTTCAGGTAGTTCTTAATATTTTTTTGAAAAATTTATATTTGAGATCAGTTAGGTAAATAACCCTCGGATATAAATTTTGATGGAATTTTGACAAGAGGAAATTACTTAATTAAGATATTTCATTGTTGTTCTTTTGAAAATAATTTGAGGAATCATTTATTTAAATATGTAAGACAATTTCAAATGACTTGGAAATATTTGTAGGACTTCTCTAGGGTGTTTAAGAGTTAAATAAATTATTGGAATGAAATTTTGATGAATTTGGCTTCATAATTGTTATTTAGATTGATAATAGGTCAACATTTTAGGGTCTTTAGTTGAAGTCATTTTAATTGCTCTATATGTTGAAAAGAGGGAATGCAAAGTCACTTTATTACATTTTGATCTCATTTATATAATGTTTACATAGGATGGCTATTACACACTGCTGCTGCCATCGCAGTCTCCGGAAGCCTCCCGCGCACACACATGTCAAGCACATAGTCACCAGAGCTCTGTGCCAAATCGCCTCTACGCCTCCTATAAATTCCCCCCTCTTGAGCTCTTCTGTGCATGAGCTTCGTGTCAAAAACTTCCACAGCCTTCCAAAACCTTGCCCGCACCCTCACCTTGGCCCCCAACCCACAATAGTGTCACCATCGATCTCTTTTTCCTCCGACAAGGTAGCTCCTTTGCCCGAGATCCGCCACTCCTCTACCTTCTATAACGGACTGATTTGGAGCTTTTGAGAAACTTTTATTTGAAAATGAGAAACAGAAAATTTTCTAGATTATTCTTGGATTAATTAAAGCTTAACTAGAATTTTTCCTAAGTCTTTTTGATTTGACACAATTAATATAAACATTAATATTGGTTGGAAATATTTTATTTGGCTCTTGTATATTAACATATAATTCCTTGAATTTTTGTGGATTTATTGGAATTGTTTTGGTATTTATATGAGCTTTACTAGAATTTCTAGATTTCTCTAAAAAGAAAAGCTCTTTTCTTTTTTCCTGGGCCGAAACTCCCTCTACGGTCCACCTTTTCCCACTTGCCAGCCTGCCTCCTCCACCTCTCCTCCGAGCTAGGCCACAGCCTAGTCAGCCCACCCCGTCGGCCTAGCCTGCTTCGCATTCTCGTCTCCCCCGCTGGGCTGGCCCGCGCTGCTTCTCCCCGCTTGGGTCGATGCGCCCTAGGCCACCTGTCTCCCTCCTGGGCCACCTGGCCAGCTAGGCCTTCCCGACGCCAGGCTGCACGGCCTGCTCCGCCCGAGCTGGCCCAGGTGCTAGC
Organism: Stipa capillata; assembly: GCA_019208055.1. Lineage (NCBI taxonomy): Eukaryota > Viridiplantae > Streptophyta > Magnoliopsida > Poales > Poaceae > Stipa > Stipa capillata. The sequence continues at coordinate 24,033 of JAGXJF010001212.1, read as the reverse complement.
GCAGCCCAGCTGCTGGCCCGACACGCCTGCTGCTTGCGCTCAGTCGCACGCACAGAGGACATGCACCGACAGTGGCAAGGCATGCGACAACCGCTGTCCATGACCACTGGCCACGCCTCCTGCCACCTCCCCACCCTCCGCTATAAAATGGCAGCAGCTCCCTCTTCTTTCTCCCCTTTCCTCCATCTCTTATCTCCCTAAAACTGAGCACCCTGTTTGAGCCGCCTACCGCCATCCTTGATTTTGGCAAGCCGAAGCCACCACAGCTCGCGCGCTTCACGTCAGAGCTTTGCCTCGATGCCGTGAAGCTTTCCCCCACACCAACCTAGAGCTCCTACCACGACGCACGGAATCAACTTTTCCTTCCCCAACTCTGGCGACCGCTCACCACGCTGATCTTTGTCTTCGACGAACTCCGCTCCAATTCCCTGCCAGTGACCATCCCGTCCACCCCTCCTTTTCTCTCATTTCTCTTTCCTATTTGCACTCCACATCCATCAATCGATCAAACCCCCATTGTCTAGTGCATGTGTACATCTCCCATTCCTCCAACCTGTCAACTCATTCCAAAACACCACAATTCTTGAATGTCAGTGTAAAAATGGATCAATTAGGACCCCATTAATCCATTAATTTCACATGATTTTAGGATTTGCGCAGAAGTTTCTATATTTTTTTAGCTCTACTTTAATTATTTAAAAAGGGAATAATTTATTTTTTATAATTTAATTTTTTAGTACATATTATGGTGTTTAGAACATCCTGGTAAATTTTGGTAATATTCCCTCAATTTTTGATCATATTGATAATTAATATATCGTTATAGGCTATAGTTTTATGTTGTATATATATAGTCCATATAGTTTTCATTACTGTTTAATTAATGCTAATGTAATTAAATTCTAGAGAGCATATTATGCTTGCTTTAGCTTCGAATAGCTTTTCATTAGCATGTGTAGATTGTATACTGATGTATGATGGCATATGGTGTGCACACAACATAGATTATAGAATTAAAGTTTCATGTGGTTTAACTAACTGTTGTACAATATATGCTGACTAAAAATCATGGTTACATAATCTCAGAATTTAGGGTGTCGATAGTATGCACAATTGCTAGGTTAGAGTCATAGTTTCCTCTATTAAAAATATTTCAACCGGATGTATTAATGAAATTGTGTGATATTGTCCTGGTAACGTAGAAGGATAGTAAAAATATCATGTTATCACTGCTTATATGTTATCATTGCTTATATGAAATACTAACATATTAATTAGTCATTCAATATTATATGCTAATTGTTCAAGATCAACAAATATTACTTTATCATGGTTTATTTTAATATGACATGTTAGAACACTAACTAATTATGTAGTACCCTATGCTTAATGTCCAATATTAATTAATATGACTTGCTAGCATATTAACTGAATATTCAAATTTTTATATGAAATATTCTGTACTAACAAACATTAGTTTATGTGACATGCTAATGTAGTGACTTACAATTTATCCTTATAAACTATATATATATATATAGATATATATTATATTATAAGTACGAATATGACCATTCCTTAGGAGACCAAAGTTAAGGATATCTTAGGATTAAAACCCTACTCCAATCGTCGACGCATTCTTTTTTGTCGTCGATTTCCATATCTTTTTTGTAGTTGGATTTTATTCTTGAAGCAATTATTTATTTGCTCATTTTGTTGCTTTATGACAAATAGGGAGTGACGACACCGAAGCCAGACCCAACTTCATGATCATATTTAATCTCATATTTGTGAAGTCATTATATTTTATCATTTATAAACGTGCATAATATTTTATTCCCATAGCTAGCGTGTCGACTGACACACTTTAACATATCCGCTTGTCGTCCTTTTACCTGATACGCTAAGTAGATTATTTAATATTTTAGAATGGAGGATAGATATTGCTTAGCCATGCTTAATTATCCCTAGAATGCTTTGACTTTCCTCCTCGGAGGAATGATCCTCAGATCATTAATTTAGTTATTGTAACTTATTGTTGAGCTCGCTGAGCTGTGCCAGATGCCTGTTGTTTCCTTTCCTCTCTCTCTATTTATTCTTTTCTACTCAGGGTGAAGTAGCAATTGGCTGCCCATATCGAATAAGCTCGAAGTCTTGAATTTGAGAAGTGCAAAAATAGTACAAGCACATGCTATATGGGCACTGGCTTGGTTGAGTAGATTACTCGAGTCTTGGTCTCTACCACAGAAGGGTGGACATAGCTACGAGGATCTCGGCACAAAAGAAAGCCATGTAGGGTAAGCAGGTGTATGCTCCTCCATGTTGAAACCTAGTTGGCATGTCTCATTGAGAGAGGATTCGTTAAAAGACCTTGTCACGATCTCCCTACTGGTACACCAATGGATCTATACTATGCCAGTGGCCGTTGGTGGGCAATAAGGCAAGGTTGTATTGTGTGGGTAAAGTGTACAACCTCTATAAAGTGTTAAACTAATCGATTAGCCATAGTGGCCACGGATGACACATAACTCATTCCTGATGAAAAGGTCATGTCCTTCTACCCCATGCTATTATTCCCTCTACCCCATTTCTGAAAAGTGAATAGGTGGTTTGAACCTACGAACGAGTTTATGACGAATGCCTTACTTATATGTGTTGTTTGTGAACCCTCACATTTATGAGAAACATCCCTGAGATAAAAACCATTTTCAATCAAGCCACCTTTGAAATTATTGTAGTATTGATAACTCCAAATTGCTTTTGCGTAAAAGAACCATAAAGCCTTCCTTTGCAACCTCATATACCTTGGCTTAGGATGTTCCTTACGAGGGCGCACGCTGAGTACGCGAAGTACTCATCGACATGTTTCATTATGGTGGTGTACATATGACTATGCTGCAGAAGATGCTGACGGCGACTACTACTATGATGACCCCGAAGAGTGAGGTTACGTGAACTCCGTCGACTGCATGTGACTGAGATGGAGCCTACCATTTATTGCTTTCTTTCTGCTGCTTTATGATTGTAATGGTCATGTGACTAAGTACTTTGTTCAAAGTTAGGTGGCTTCTATCATCAAAACTATGTTGTATTAAACTTGATAGGGAATGTTATCATTTCGACTGTGTTCATCAGGTTGATCTTGGAGATGATACACAGAGGGGGTCTGGAAGTTAAGTCCAGACTCTCACACCTTTTCTCTGCACGTATCTACCACGGTTAAAAAAAATGGAATCACCACCACCGCTTTACCTTCCCCATGCCTATCATTGCCATCGACGGACCTCACTGGCGATGCAATGGTCCACAAGCTGAGCATTGCCGCCCCTCCTCTGCTCCCCAATCCGCCTGACATGGCACTCGACACTCTTGCATGCAACCCACCCCTTTTCTCGCCAAAATTGGGTTCCCTGCGTTCTCCTGAACCTTCCCATGCCCATCGCCGGCGATGGCAAGCTTTGCCAGTGACTCAACCATCCCAACCGTGGCTGTTGAGCCCCTCCTCTATTTTTTCCACAATCTCAGGCATCAGCTCGATTTCAAATCGAGTCGAGCCGTGTAATCTGAGCAGCCTGAGCTGAGCCACCCCTCCCCTTTAGCAGCTTGAGCTGAGCCAGTCAGAGTGAGCCATTGACTGGTTAAATTTGAGCCAGGCCGGTTCGTCCTCCCCCGGGCCGACTAAAAGCCTTATTGGGCCAAGCCTACTCGAGATGGCCCAACACGGTTGCAATTTTGAGGCACATTACCTTAAAAGGGCAAGCCTATGCCATTCACTAAACCCTAGCCCAACACTGTTCATATAAACCCCACCTGATCGGTTTACCTTTCACTAACGACCGACATTCACTAACGACCGACACAGTTCACTCGACCAAATCCAGTACTATTCCCTAATGGGTTTGGTACCGTTCACAGCTTGACCCATAGTGAATAGTAACCCGATCCATTACTATTCACCCAAAACCCTAAAACACTATAGTATACTCATTTTGCTCATTTTGATGCCCAAATTCCATTTTTCCATACCATTCAACCTCAATCCCACCGTAAATACCCTAAACCCAAAGAAACCCTTATATCTAGTTTTAGTTTCTAACATAATTTGATTTTGCTACCGGCTCACATTATTTGAGCCCAGACTTATCGATGTTTGGATCTTTTGGCAGGTAGTGATGATTCAATGTTTGGAAGGGATCCGGAGGGTGAAGATTTCATGGAAGAGGAAGATCAAATCAACTCCTGTGCAGTTTAGGTATCTATTTCTTGCATGCTATTTAATTATTGCACTACTTTCGATTGACATGATGTTTAGTTATTACCTACCACTGATAAGCCCTTCTTAACCGTTGCAAGCTATATTTGCCTTGAAAACCCTAGTATAAATTATATCAATATCTTTCATCGTCATTAAAGGCTAGGTTGGATTATGTTTAGAAAATATTGATAAACCTAGTCAAAATACAGGAGAATGTGGTTTTACAAATTGATTACCAACGGTTGGGGACAAAGAAGATGTGGCCTTTCATCTATTGACTATGCAACCATACCCCTCTTGTAGAGACTAAGGTAATGCGATTGATTACCTTACTCGGGGAAAATAAGGACAAATCCCTTGTGCTAAGTGATAAATACAAAATCCGCTCAACCGCATGTTTGACTTCTCAAACCTGGCATAGTAGTTGCTCTATCCGCTGAGCAACTATAGAATGGCTTGTCGTTCTTGTTGTCTAGAAGGCTTGCAGTCGCAATTGAGTGAAAGGCCTCAAATTGTGGAATCACAACAGGAATTTACTCAAATCCTAGATTGCGAAGTTGACACCTGGCCCAATCGGCTCCGCGGAGAGTGAGTGACCCTAAATTCCTAGGTACCAATGGGAGTGTGTTCAACTTGAGTAATAGTAAGATGTGTAGATATCCTGTAGGTAAAAGCTGAGCAACTCCATAGAGTCATTACAAATGGTATTCAAATACATCTTGCTTCCGGTAATGAAGCCGTGTTTAAGGGTAAATCCTACTACAAGGCATAAGTAGAATTTTGGTGATGATAATTGAATATGGCGATGATCTGACAGGGTTACTAAAATAAAACTGCTTTATAGTTTAGTTGTTTTAAATAAATATTTTTACTACTCCGTGTACTCAGTACTGTACCAATAATCTCAGAAAGTTTACGAGGAGAAGATCGACAGTCGACGTGTTAAGGTTATGACCGCACTCAAGCCTTTCCTGTTGTCTTCTATTGGATCTTCCTATTTGTCGATAATGTTTTGGGCTTTGAAGCCCATTAATTCTTAGAAATTAGCTAGTAGGCCATATTTTATCGTGCTAACTTTTTTTAGTTGTCCGTGAACATATATGATATTCTTTCTGTCAGCAATTTTAAATCCTAGATAGTTACACGAAATACTATCCTGTTTGACGAATACAATATATCCTGTTTGGAAAATTGTGCTGTGACATCTACCGAATCACTTTGGTTAAGGCGCGTGAGCCATCAATAATACAATTGACCATACTAATGTCGTGTGTGAACCAGTTCCCTTATACTCGAAGACTTGGAGAGTTGGACGAGATTTACTTATGGTGCACGCTAGGTTGTTGACAAAAAGGCTGATGCCCTCAACGACTCAGACAAAAAGGCTGATGCCCTCAACGACTCAGAACTCCCTCTGATTCTTAGATTTTTGGTCTTTGTTCGACGGACAGGAGATTAATTTATATGAAGTGCTTGATGCTTTCTTCAAAGTGAAACGCGTAATTTTGAAAACAGAGAAAAAGTCATAATATTAGCAATCGTTCACTCCTCCACTTGTCTTGATTTAGAAAAGAAAATTGCGAAATTTTTTGTCTTCACAAAGAATGGAAATACTGGTCATATTTATACTTTCCACTCCGCCTCGGTAGGTGGGGTTGCCGGTATGCAACACGACAACGGTAGTGAAAGCTAGGGTACAAAATCAAACGTGAAGAGAACATGGTTGGTATAACTTTCTCTGGTCTCTGTCTTTTTAGACAATAGAAGAGTTTATTCTCCCGTCTCTGTATTCGAGAATGCAGTCAGTAAAAAAAATACATCGTAACCTCAAAGGTCTTATATATTAGAAAAAGGTTTATCCTAAACTTTGGAATATGGTGCTTGATCTGATTTGAATCCTGAACTATGAAAACTTAATTTTATCCCTAGTCTGGTTTTGAATAGTTGTTTTGTATTTTGAGATTTCCAAAAACTAAGAAAAAAATTTGTGGATGCAGGTAATGCTATGAGATGTTAATCATAATTTTTTTTTCAAACATATGACCATTTATGTCCTGCACAAAAATATCAAAAGGTAATTAGATTTTTCCCTGTCATTTTTGTACAGAACATAAATGGTCATATTTTGAGATAAATCTTTGCATGTTCTTATTTTGTAGCATTCCCTAACTTCACGGATTCTTTCTAACATTTTCTGAAACTTGGGAGGTGCAAAACCACCCTAAAATCCAGGCTTAGACTCAGATGGTGGTTTTGTATCTTAAGGTTTCAAAAAAATATATAAAACAATTCATTATTGTTTGATGTGCTATAAAATGAGAGCTACTGAACATTCTTATAATAATATGATAATTGGTGTTCTATACAAAAACCGTAAGAGATAAATGAATTTATGTTGTCATTTTGCACACAACACAAATAGTCATATATTTGGATGAACTTTTGCAGGATATCATTTCATAGCATTCTCTAAACCAATAAAAAAATCATTTTTTTAAAAGCCCGAAATGCAAAACCATTATCTAAAACCGGGGGTCCAAATTAAACAATTTTAGGAAGTTCAGGGTTTAATATAAACGATTTTGTAGTTCAGATTCAAGTCGGATTCAAGTCACATGAAACACCATAGTTCAGATCCGAAGCTACGCCCGGCATTCAGATCTGGAACGGACATAATAGGGGAGCACCAAAGCTATCGGCAAACTCAAGAGGAGGAGAAGATGGCAGCCCCGCGGCATGCAGCAGGAGGCGCCGCCACCCGAACCCCTCCCAGCGCTCGCAACCACACCACTGGGGTTGTACCCATGGCCTAGCTTCGGAACGAACAGAGTAGGAGGAGCACCTCTAGATACCAATGGTGAAGTGCACATAAACTAGTGAAGCCAGATCTAGCACAATCAGAAAAGGGGAAGGCTAACAGACAGATATGAGAGGAGAAAGACCAAGAGAATGTGTTGGAGAAGCCTTGCCGCCACCAAGAGCTGGTCAGCAACGATGAGGAGGGTGAGGGAGTGGAAGTGGGCCTGGTGTGCGGCGGTGATGGTGGCCTCCTAAGTTGCCCGTTGCAGCTCAGGAGCTCAGGAGACGTGAGTTAGAGGATGTTTCCTGCCAATAGATCCTTCCTGGCTAACATTCTTCACTGTACCCGCATGCTTTCAGATTTCAGTAGTTCTGCTCTAACGGGGAACAAAACAGAGTTAGGTAGGGATGAAGGGCCTGTTTGTTTGGCAGGTTTTTGGCTTTTTGGACTTTGGCTTCGAAGCCAGAAAATCACCTATTTACCTGCTTTTGGCTTTTGGCTTCGAAAAGCCAAAGCCAAAAGCAGGTAAGTAGGTGCTTTTCTGGCTTCGAAGCCAAAGTCCAGAAGCCAAAAAAAGCCTAAACAAATAGGGCCGAAATAATGGACAAGGAAGTTTGTTGGTAAACACGTCAAGCAGTTTGCATTCTCTATAGTTTGTGACAAGGTACCTTCATGCCTCGTTTCAGGAATTGTACACAATCGAACCCATCCCTTAGAATATGTACAATACCAGATGCTTTTATAATAATGCTTAAAAAGAGAATATAGACACGTCATCAACCATCATGTAAATTTTACCTACTCCAATGCAAAATTCTCTTTATGGATGCTTAGATTACTAATTATATATTAATTAGTACTAATTAAATATATAAGCACCTCTTAAGCATGTGTGTCTAATTAAGCATTTATGCTATAAGACAAGTATCAATGCTAGCCTATGTAGTAAGAAAAAACTGATTTATTCTGCTAAGCACCTCTCCAAGCACTTGCATTGTACATGCTCTTAGACATCCATGTAGCAGAGTCTGGTGCCTCCCACTGTTTTCCTACAATCTCACGGTGACCTGCCATGCACGCACGAGAAGGTGACGAGGAAACGGCCGACCTATGCTCATATACCTTGCTCTCTGTGGGAAATAGGACTCCACTACACATAGCAGCCCCGGAGCCTTCTTCTTTCTTCCTCATCTCTTTCCCACTCCATTCCTTCCTCCCTTACTACCGCCTGCCGCCTGCTCCATCGCTCCTGCTGGCATCACTCCATGCCACCTCCCACCCTAACCCTAGTGCCTTGATGCTATCTCCCGTCTCCTCATTGACCCGCCCTCCAACATCAACCATGGCTGTCTTCAGCACCGCACCATCATCACACACCGCCTGCATTGTCAGCCTGCCGCCCTGTCGGCCTTTATTCTGAGCTTTTGGATCTCAATTTCCTCTGACAACGATGACCACCCCATCCCAAACCATTCCGGTGAGGTCACAAGTCTCGATTCCACCTCTGTGATCGCTTGCGTCAACATTGCTCCACCTCGTACTCACCACTCCGTCGGCTGTTGTTGGGAGGTTGAAAACGATAGTGGAAGATGATGCAGTGGTGGGCTAGGTCGTGCTAAGGTGATACGTGGCGGTTAGGTAGCGAGAGATAGGAAATCTTTTGGCCCATTTAGCATGCCGTCTGAAGTGCACCGCAACATTTTTCCGTCACAAAAGTTCATTTGTGACGCTCCTATGATGAAAACCGTGTTGCCACGTATCATGCATGTCTGAAGATATTCATGATGAAACTAAAATATTTCGTCACAAAATTAATAACAAAACTTAGAATATCATAATTTCAGGACCTTCTATGACAAACATTTCCGTCAAAGAAGAGAAAATGAGTACTAGATGCTCGGACAGGTCAATTTGATGACCAAAAAATCATCACAGATTGCTGCTAGGCTTTTTGTCGTAGAATAGTTGCTTGACTGGCCCGTGTGACATGGCTGCCATGTCATATGCGTATTTCGAACGTGTGTATGTGACGTGGACACTCACCGGTGACAATCAAATTCGTCACTAAATTCCATAGCACAGCCCAAGTTTTATGGCCTAATTCAAATTTCGAGGCCCATCCAATAACTGACCGTCCAGCCCAAGTCACACAGCACAACTCATGTTCCCTTAGCCCAGTTTTGCCGATCCAGCCCATGTTTCATAGGCCTGGCCTATAAGTATTTTTCGTCATAGAAAGTTAATTAAATTTCGTCACAAATCAGCATATACAGTTCATCCCACTTGTAAGCATCGTCAAGTGAAATGGAATCGGTTGCTACCTTTCACAGAAGATAAGAGGTTTCATTTGTTTATAAGCAAGAAATGGAATGTCCCTTTTAGTGAAGAAACCAAATTCAGATTATGTAGTTGCTTAGCAAAACTTCCAATCTTGAGTAGTGACACACATAATAAAAACAAAGGTTCAAAGTAAAGAGGATAATGCATTTGTATATATATATGAGCTCTCAAGCTGAACAACAAAAAACAAATAGTTAGGACTTCCATAACTTGGCTTAAATTCAGAAGAATTACATTCAAGTAAAGAGCTCTTCACATTCTCATTACAGGACATAAGTAATTATTTAGAACCATCATCTCTATCTATAAAAGTTGCTGGGATTCCAGCTACCTAATTGGTCCACGTGGCAATAAATTAGGCGTTGGATTCAGCTTCTCATCTCCCAGATGTGTACTGCACGTCCTCAACTCCCCCGTCAATTCCGGACTGGAGCGCCGCCACCCACCGCACACAGAGCAAGAAGGCGAGCTCCTCGGCGCGGTTGGCATCGACGTGGGCGAGACGGAGGCCGAGCTCGGCGGCCACGGCTGATGCGGTTAATCCCGTCGGGCCCGAAGAGCCTCGCCGCCCCTTCCTTCCTCCACCGCCGGTCTCGGTCTTCGGGGCGCAGTGCACGTCGCCGCTCCGCCTTCAAGCCGAGTGCCACCACGGTGAGCCCCGCGGCGTCGCCTTGCTCGAGAGGCTCACCTCCGGCGACGGATGCGGTCAATCCCGTCAGCCCGGAGTCCGAGCTCCGCCCCCAACCCACCGAAGAGCCTCGCCGCTCCTTCGTCCCTCCGGCGCCGGTCTTGGCCGCGCCCTTCGTCCTCTCGAGCGCCACCACGATGAGCCCGGCCGCGCCCTTCGTCCTCTCGAGCGCCACCACGATGAGCCCGGCCGCGCCCTTCGTCCTCTCGAGCGCCACCACGGTGAGCCCCGCGCCGTCGTTTCGCTCGAGAAACTCCCCGCCGGGCACCGATTGAAGCTCCAGCACAAACCAACGCGCACGCCGGCCGGCAGGGGACGAACGAGACTCTCCGCAGGAAAGAACCCCCAGGTCAAAAAGGCTAAACACCACACTAATTAAGGTAACCTTATGACTCTTATTTTTCTTCTAAGTTGCAATTAAGACTCTACATCAATACTTCAATGAATCAATTGTTTCCATTCCATCTAAGGTGCAGTCTTTATGATGAATCAGAAAAGTGTAACATGCTTAAATTGACTGTTAAGTGCAGCATTTTCTATTTGTTTTCCTACAGAAAATGCTGTGGTGTACCACATTCTCTGAAAGTGTGCTGCTAATTACTAGGAATACTAAGATTTGTCAAGATATCCAGCAGCGCCAGAGAGCAACGCAGAGCTTGTAGTCCTTTTTAACTGTGGTTTTCTATCTTTCCAGTTGTTTTCAAGCTCTATCTATAAGCTAAGCTTTTAGCACGTAATTGTAAGTTTGCTGGTCTAGCCAAAAGCCAGTTGCCAGCAACCCACTTTGGCTACTTTCTTTTTCTTCTGTGAAGTACTTACGCAGAGCTCCTGCCCGTTCAGTTAAAAAGAAATAGAATAACGGGATTGTGAAAGATTTAATACATCTTTCTTTTGGCAGAAGAGTAATAGTACACTAAAGCTAACAGCTCTACCTTCTTTACTTTGAATTTGCAGATCACAAACACACGTGCAATCACTGCAGGCTCAACTTTTGCGTACTCCAACTGCAATCCTTATTTTTGCTTCTAAATACATTGAGCCTACCGAACGACTAGGAAGTTATGTAACATATTATAAACCTTTAGATGCATTTTGGCAACTTGGCTCTGTTAAAAGTTTGCGCGTATTTTCAGTACTTCATAATATTTACATAAGTGCATGTATGTTGGCAGAAAAATGTAGCTAAACTGGCCAGGCTCTGGCTGCCAATCATGTGCCAATCTGCTAAACATTATCATACATACATAAGACACCTGCATGATATTATGTATGTGCTATTATACATTCTCTACTGGCCCGGATAAATAAGGTGAGAGTTCTTATCCATAATAGCATTTAATAGCAATTTCATGACTAAATTGAGAATACCGTAACTCTGATATAGTTTGTGTTACAATATAGACAAAATATGCGTCGTAAAAGAGCTGTCCTGCCAACATTTTAGGTTCAACTTAAATACGGTAGAGCTGCAAGTAATTAGCATAAGCAATAGGTAGCGCTGCACTTGACATCGCGCAATCGCGCGACAAGTTGTCTAGTATTTTCAAATCCACTCAAACAATCAAACTAAAGAAGCGCCGAACTAGTGAAGGAACAATGCTCTAACATTTTTTTGTCTCAGATACGATGGATCATATAAGAATTATATCCAAACAAAGAAATAAAACATCGGAGGATCCAGTCTGACACAAAAATGAAGTAGAAAACAGTGAACATATACTGCAACCTAATTCCTCGTCCTATGAGAAGAGAATAATGAAATACATACCCTGACATACAAGAACTTGCTTGTCACCAGCAGGATAATAGCAACTAACCCTAGAAATTGCTGTACAGTTTTGGTCTGCAGCATAGATCATGCATGGTTCGTTAGAGAAAACGCAGCACTTTTAAAGGATATGATTAAAAAAAGAGAGCAGATTATGCACATGTTATAGCACTTATATGTGATTTCCTGAACCTATTTCAGTGTCCCCTTGGTTGCACAGATAGAATCCAGCTGCAAGAACCAAGGTAAATCTTATTACACAATGTAAAAATCTGCCCCTAAAAGTGTAAAAATCTGCATTATTTTAAGTTTTAACAAGTTATTTTCCGAGTTGTTCAAATAAAACTGAAGTCAATATACACAAATTGGTTTCTGGTGGAACTGCATTAAGCTAATGATGCACAATATCATAAAGTAGACAAAATTATTTTACTCCACATTTGGTGGTAGAAGTCAGGTACCAAAGGAACAGATTGGTAGGGTCATGTCAGGCGCAGCGGTTGTGACGGCGGAGATTCCATGGCGGAGGAGAAAAGGGTGTCTGACGGAGGAGAGGAGGAAATGGAGCGACAACTATATTGCACCGTAGAAGATAAAGCGGCGTAGAAGATGAAATGGTGCCGTAGGAGATGAAGCGACGGGGACAGAGTAGTTGAGTGCGCAAATCGATGTTTGAAGACGAAACAACGGTTTCTCAATCTAATGATTTAGCGTGCGAACTGACTGAATACGTTATCTCAGCTGGTTTTGTCGTTTCAACCGACGGTGAAATATCTCGGTCAGTTCACATTCCGATTCTGGTTGGACACCTCATCCTGTTCTTGTAATAAACTGACTATAAAAAGATTTTCTCAGTCAGTTCTTTTAGAAAACCGACTAGGATAATATTCCAGATCCATAAATACTGTCCGAATTGAGCAGCAAGGGGTGGTCTGGCTGAAAGCTTTCCTCGAGTCTTTTTCTAAAAAAACCAACTGAGATAATATTCTAAATCCATAAATGTTGTCTGAATTGAGTAGCAACTATATTCAATACAAGTTGCAAATGTTAGGACATACTCTCAGTATACAGGATGGGCAGTTGCCAAATTTTAGATCATTTAATTTTTAGAACATTCACTTTACAGAATGTAAGGAATAACTGTTTAAGAATGAGATATGCATATAATGTTGGTATTATTTTTATACTCTATCGATTAACAATCTTTGTATTAATGTTAAATATATGCGCACTTTGTAGATGGATCGACGGTGGATGTACATCAAGAACCGTGCGTGCGAAGATTACATCCATAGTGTCTCGACATTCTTAGAAGTAGTAGAACAAGGTAGTTTGAATAGAAGGTACAGGTGGATCTGTTATCCATGCTCTGATTGTGAAATCTTAAGAGTTTCATGAACCCTACACATAAGGGTGCAATCGGTTCGGATAGTAACCGGACCGAAATGTTCGGATAGCTTTTCGGATATCCGTCGAATACGGTATCGGATACGGATAGTATATACCGGATATGGATATGAATACGATTTGGACAGTATCTGATCGTATCCGATACTATCCGTATATATCCGATTATTATCCGAATACTAATTCAGATAGTATCCGGTTACAACCGGCCCAACAGGAACAGCCCATGGGCCAACCGTTAACTTGTAGAATAAAAGAAATTATTATGCTTGTAATAAGATTTGAACCCACCACCTCTTGATAGAGGTCTAAGCTCACATACCACTAGGCTATCATGCCCTTATGATTTAACATGTATGCAACTCTTTATTTATAAGTGTTACTAAGAAAAGTCCAACCCAAAGCCCGAGGACAAGGTGATGAGTTAGTCCAAGGAGGGGAGCGATTGAGTGGCTTGCAAAGAAGCGGTCATGTGAAGAACCACAATAATTTTTATTGTGTCGTTGCCACTCATGATCACATGGAACTGTCTTTTTTGTCATTCTGGGTGAAATAGTTATATATTGTCAAAGCACTTTTTGAACTTATCTTTTGTTATTCTGTAATATATCAGCCTATATGGTTGGTTGTGCTATGTTTTTATATGCGTGTTATATGAATTCTATCTTTCATGCGATATCCAACAAAATATTCACTACCGTACCGTATTTGATAGGTATTCATATCATATTTGCTACCGATATTATTCGTGTCCATATTCGTATCCAACACTATCTGCTCCGATATCGTATTCGAGTAAAAATATGAAAACAAATATGGTTTATGAAGTATCTGATTGTATTCGATCCGATTGCACCCTTACCTACATAGATGCAAACACATTTGATCATGAGGGGATTCATGAAGAGGTACGCATTTTGGAGCGATCACAGTGAAGATCAGATCATAGAGAAAGGTCATGTAAACATAGATGAAGGCCCATGTTTCGAGTAGACGCCTAATGATGTCTGTGTGTCAAAAGAGGACATGTCGCAAGATGATATATCGAGGCATCAAGAGAACGACCTAGATTAGATGCTACATGATGTTGAAGGAAACTGTGAGAATAATCGGAAGTACAATAAATTTATTAGGTTGCTGGAAGATGCAGACGAACCTATGTACCCGAACTGCAAGTACACACAGTTGTCTGACTTGCTAGAACTACTGAAATTGAAGGCAAATAGCGGTTGGACCGATAAAAGCTTCCCGCTACTCCTAACTTTGTTAGAGGATATGCTTCCAAAGGAAAACCATATGCCAAAAAGTACGTATAGAGCTAAGAAGGTTCTTTGCCCCTTGGGAATGGATGTAGAGAAAGTACATGCATGTTTGAATGACTGTATCCTATACCGTAAAGAGCATGCGGAATTGCGTGCGTGTCTAGTGTGCAAAGCTTTTTGATACAAACATAAGAATGACGGTGACGATGACGAGGATGGCATGGATGAGAGGAAGGAGACTCCGATTAAAGTTGCGTGGTACCTGTCTATAATTCACTGATTGAAGTGCTTATATGACTACCCTAAGGAGGCTAAAATGATGCAGTGGCATGCAGAGGAGCATATAGATGATAGAATGATGAGACACCGTATAGATTCTTTACAGTGGAGAAATATTGATAGGAGGTATCCTATGTTTGGTCAAGAGGTGAGAAATGTAAGGTTAGCACTGAGCACTGATGGAATGAATTCGCTCGGCAACATGAACAACCGACACAGTACTTGGCCCGTGAATCTCTGCATGTATAGCATTCCTCCTTGGTTGTGTCTGGAGTGGAAGTACGTCATGATGGCAATACTTATCCAAGGTCCGAAATAACTCGGTAACACCATTAATGTATACTCTACACCATCGATGGAACATTTGCAGCTTCTTTTGATCGAAGGGGTACAGGTGTGGGATGCGCACCTAAAGGAAAACTTCACGCTGTGCTGCATGTTATTCCTAACCACCAATGATTATCCTACTTACAGAAACTGTTCGGGGCAGACTATTAAAGAGTTTAATGCATGTGTTCAATGCCTAGTTGAAATAGCAAGCAGGTGGCTGAAGCATTCTAAAAAAAACTGTATACATGAGTCACCATCGGTTGCTTCGGAGGGATCACAAGTACCACCGGATGATTGATGAATTCTATGGAACTGTCGAGAAAGGCTCTGCTCCAAAAGTTATGAGCGGTATGGATATCTGTGATCAGGTTAAGAGCCTGAAAGTCACGCTTGGAAAGGAAAAGTTCAAACGCCGAGGTAGAGCAAAGAAAAAACCAGTTGAGAAGAACATTTGGAAGAAGAGATCAATATTTTGGAACTTAACTTACTGGAAGCACCTAGAGGTGCGTCACTGCATCGACGTGATGCACATAGAGAAACAATATGTGCGACAACATAATGGGTCTCTCACTGAACATCTTGACAAAACCAAAGATGGTCTCAAAGCATGGCTCGATATGCAAGATATGAAAATAAGACCAGAATAGCACTGTAGAAAACCGTGAACAGAAAGACATTCTTTCCTCTTGCTTGTCACACCCTCTCCAAACCAGAGAAAAAGAATTATGTAAGTGCTTGCATGGTATCAGCGTACCATTCGGCTACTCCGCGAACATTAACAGACTTGTTTCAATGGAAGGTCTGAAACCCTAGAAAATTGCGAACATCAAGAGACTTGGCTTGAAATCTCATGATTGCCATGTGCTCATGACACAGATCTTGCCAGTGGCAATTAGAAATATTCTTGCACCGAGTGTTCGACGGACTCTCATGCAGCCGTGTGGTCTCTTTAACACATTGTTTAAGAAGTTCATGAGTCTAGATGAACTAGATGCTCTTCAAAAGAGGGTGATATTGACTCTGTGCGAATTAGAGATGTTTCATCCTCCGTCGTTCTTTGATATCATGTTCCATCTCATTACTCACCTCGTGCACAAGATAAGGATGTGCAGACCTGTGTTCCTATGCAACATGTACCGATTTGAGCGATACATGGGAATTCTAAAACACTACATTCAAAATTGATCTTGCCAGAGGGCATTATCATCGAAGGCTATCAACGAAAGAGGTCATTTATTTCTGTGTTAACTACATGGCGCATCTTGAACCCGTAGACGTGCCTTAATCTCAACATGAGGGTAGGCTACACCGTGCTGGGACAATTGGCAGGAAAGTAATCACTCCATTTTATATTGAGTACGCTCAAGCTCATTTGACGGTTTTGCAACACATGCAGTAGTAACTCCGTATATGTAGGAACACATGCACATTGTACAGCACAAGAATCTAACATGGTCAGATGATTGGATCATGAAACATCATAATTGCGGATTCAACCAATGGTTCAAAGAACGACTACTTGACATCCCTTCAAGTGATACATTGACATGTTTATCGACCAACATAGTCGGTAGTAGCATGGAAAGGGTATCAAATTGATGGGTACACTTCTATTACCAAAGATCAAGATATGAAAAGCACAGTGCAGAACAACGATGTCTGCATAGATTCTCTTGAAAAAGATGCCACGAAAACAACTGTACTACGGATACATGGGAAAGATTTGGGAGCTGGACTATGGGGATAATTTTAGAATCCGCTTATTTTGGTGCCATTGGGTCAATAAGAAACAGGTGATACCCGATGACAAAAGATATACTATTGTGAACCTAGAACATTTTGCATACCAAAAAGAACCATTTGTTCTTGCTCAACAAGTTCATCAAGTCTTCTACATCATTGATCCGTCGAATAAGAAGTGGCACGTAGTTATGAAATCAAAAAGGAATATTGTCAGAGTAGAAAATGTAGTGGACGAGGAAGATTACAATAAAATTGACGAGTTTCCTCCTCTCAGTGACAAAATAAGTGGTGACGAAGAGGTGACACCTGCGCCGGCTCTGTACATACACAACGATCATCAAGAAGGTATAATTTTGTAACCAAACGACATAATATATTGTGTGTATTGCGGGAGTTGAACAAAGTATCTATTATAATACATATATTCCTTAATATGGTGTATTCTCCATGAATCGTGTGAATATAGAATCAAAGCCCTATTCAAACTGTATTAATGCAAAACCCTAATGCAAACAGCTATGCGTGGGAGTTGGAAACTTTGGCTGCTGTGATTATCCCTGTCGGTTCTTTGGAGCGAACCAGCTGAGATAGCTCGTTCGTATAAGTATTCGAGGGCACGCCAGTAGCCAAAGTTTCCAACTCCTGCGTTGCTATTTGTCTTGCCGCCCAGTGCCATTCCCTCCACCGCCGTCCCCTCCGCTCGCCGACACCCGCTCCATAGACGCACCCACCGCTGTCTCCTCTGCCTCCGTCTCATCTGCCTGTTGATGCTCGCTCAGCCACCGTCCTCTCTGCCTGTTGATGCCCGCTCCGCTATGGCACCCGCTCTGCTATGCCTGTTCCTATCGGCCAGGATGACCTGTAGCGGCCGTGGCCAAACTAGTACCAGCACGGCGGGCCTCCCGGAGGTCACTAGTGCCACCCCTGACAAGCCCCGCCACTGACCTCCCCGACGGCATTAGGTTAGGTTTTTTCTTTTTTCCTTTTTTTTTGTGAGATATGCTGGTAGATGTATTTTTAGACATATATGTTCTATGATTAAGGTCTTTTAATATGCTAGTAGATGCATTTGAAATATGCTAGTACATTAATTTTTGTATGTTAGATATATATGTTATGTGATTAGGGTCTTTTCATATGTTAGTAGATGCATTTAGAATATGCTAGTACATTAATTTTATTTAATAGCCCCCCATACGTCGCCATTGCCCCTGAGACCGTCTGCTGAGACGACTACCACTTCCATGAGCAAGAAGAGGCGGGGGGAGGGAAGAAAGCGGTCCAAAAGGCCGGAGGTCAAACACATCGTGACCGCTCTACATGATTCTGGGCCCTTCTCGAGCCCGACGATGCGAGGATGAAGTTTTCAACCCTATGTGGGATCATAGCATGAGATCGGGTGCCCATCACCCTTGAATGCTGGAAGAATGTCTGTGAAATGCAGCTCGGGTCGATAATGACTGAAATCATGAACTACTTCATCGTAAGAGATGAATGGAAGGCGTGCATGGAATGAGCCACCAAGATGATAGTTTGCAAGACGTTGGAAGAATTGGAAGACCACGCTAGTAGCGGAGTACGTTGGGAGCACGTTGATGCCCGTGAGGAACCCTTTCAGAAGTTTCCCATGATTAGTCCCGAGAGTTGGGCTGAATTTGTGAAGATGTCGGATGAATTCCGGCAAGGAGTGAACCAAACATGACCCTCTCGAAAAGAAACAAACACCCCCACCATCTGGGCATAGCCGGCTACACGGTCATGTCAAGGAAGTGCAAAAGGGAGGATTAGCAGGCATCGCAATCTAATGCCCGAACACAACTTGTGAACATCCATGCGAGGATGATAGGTTGGGATAGAGGAAGGGCGATATCTGATACCACATTGGCTTCAGCCCAGCCCAAATTTAACAACCCAACTGATGAGCTAGCTTATCGATGCTTGGTGAGATATCTAAGAGCCTAAGTAGTATTATAGGTTATGATTAACCTTGTATAAATTTAAATATCAATTCTAACTTTTGTAGCTCGAACTCGATGCGGAATCTCAAGCCGAAGCCTTCTCGAACGATATACTAGAAGAAGGCTTGGGAAATCCAGAGCACCCCGATCACACGCGTGGTGTAGGGTCCCTCTATCCATGGAAATATGGACACAACCAAGAATTCAAGGTGAAGCGCCAACACAACAGAGCGAGTAAATTGCTCGAAGAACAACGCAAACGTCTAGAGCTTAAAGAAGAGATTCTAAATGACCTAAGAAAAGAGTTTCAAGCTGGGAGAATTGAACCAACCATGATGTGCAACCCCAGTGCCCGTAGGAGTAGCTGCGTGTCGTGGCAAAGATTTGGAAGCCACATTCCCATGCGATGAGATCGAGGTAAAAGTGCTATATCTTTGCAATGTGCCACACAAGATCGTTTTAGACCCCTTGGAGAATAGTGTGCATCATTATGTAGGTTGCGATGAAATGCACTATTAAAGTGAGGATTTAGGGCTTGGATGAACCAGTCAATGCAGCTTGGGGGCTAGTATACACAATGTTCCCCTAGCCCCTTCATACGCAAAGTTGAACGTCGACGGTGTCAACAACACTTTCAAGCAAGTCAAGCTCCTGATTCCCCCGAACGATGAGATCTTAACTCTAGAGAATGCCAATTGCACTTTTATCTAGTGGCGCAAGAGAGATATCTTCCTCGACTAGTCGCGGCTGACTAGCAAGGTTTTGCGGTACCTTCGAGGTACTCCCCTATTATAATGTCGGCCTTATCACCACAAGCATTAGAACCACCGACGCAAGAATCGCCAAAAAGTAGTGCGCCAGAGCCCAATGTGGCACTGCCAGAGCCCAATGTGGAATGGCCGCAGCATGGTGTGGGAAAGTAGTTGACGCACTTGGCTCCTTGGGAAGAGATGTTCATTGAAAAAATTCAAGCGATATATACAAGCCTAGGAAACCACTGGTCAAGAATCCAAAGAATATCACCTCTGAGCTTGGGTCGGCTTGCTCAACCTTGTAGAAGTATTACATGGATAACATTAAGAAACAGAACAAGGAGCAGAGGGAAAGTAGTATAGTCTAGTTCAAATATGAGCACTTCCTCCATGAATAGGGGTGATTGTTCCCAGTGACATGGGAGGACTTGTACCTCATATACAATCTAGACACCTTGGACACAAGCCTCATTAGATGCTTCACACTGTAAGTGCCTACTCTCGCGTATCATGTATATTAGTATGATACCTATACATGTTGCTAATATAGAACTATTGGGTCGTGTATATATAGGTAAGCTCTTGTCAAAGCGAGAGAAGCAAAAGAATAGATAGGATTTCTTGACCCATACCTTGGCTCTGAGCAGTCCATGAATGAATATGAAATTTTTTTTGAGGATTACATCTGCCAAGTTATGGAGACCTCCCAAGATAAGAAATTCATCATTTATCCTTTCGATAAATACTAAGTGTATATACTTTTTCGCTTGTGATACTTGTTTATTTTGTACCTCCAGTGCAACATCAACTTACTTTGGATTAATGACCATGTAGTTTCCAGTGGATTCTTATTGTTATTATACTTATGATTCCAAGGTTTATTACTTGGACTCTAACCTAAATAAGAAGACCAAGTTCAAAAGGGTTGGCAGGATGGTTGATAGGTAAAGAAATTATCTCATCTAACTCCATTCTGTTAGGTCACTAGTCTCATTAAAACTTTTCTACCATCATTCACAGCCTACAAACGCTTCCTTGCGCACAGATGGAAAAAAGCTTAGGTGGGGGGCGCTAATAAGCTATAACACTTCTTCGACTTTCCGATATATATGACTTTCCGATATATATCTTTTCAGTGCCACCAGTAGCCCAACTTGAGCAATTTATGTGGCTTCTATGTTTGCCACCACGTAAACCTTCTCATAGGTCAAGCTGTTGAGAACAAAGCCGCAGTCACGGAGGTATTTCTATAATAGCGTTGTGTTCATCTTCTTCTACATGGTAGTAGTATGATCTTCAAATCGACAGGTTGTACCTATTGCCAAAACAGAATTGCCAAAGACGGAGATTGCCATGATTTGATTGCAGTTGGCAGACTTCACTGTTTTGAAAGTCATCAGACCAAATGGCGAGTTCAACCATGATGGAACCGACGAACGAGTCCAATCAAATGTGATTCAAACTTGTGCATTCAATTGTGTAATAAACTCAATTCAAATGTGATGGATGAAGTTCTTTATTTTGTGAATTTCTATCTACTTGAGTTCATTTGTGAATTAAAATGTGATGTATAGATATATTATTTATGTTCTGGGATGATCTTGGAGAGATATGAGAAATTTGGGATACATAAACTGTATTTTCTTTTTGAGGGCAGACAAAAACTTGAATTCTACCTGCCTATCCCAAATAATATTCCAGCCAGTTCTGCATCAAAAACCGGCTAGGATAATTAAATAAGGTAGTCATTTCATCAATTAGAACTGACTAACATAATATATTATCTCAGTTGGTTCCGTTGGATGAAGCGGCTGAGATACAATTTTAGCTCAATCGATTTGGTTGGATGAACCGATGGTGATACTATTTTCTCTTAGTCAATTTGGTTCGGTGAAATGACGTAGATACTATATTATCTCAGTTGGTTTTGTTGGTTGAACCGACTGAGATAATGTTCTATCTCAGTCGGCTTTGTTGAGTGAACTGACTGAGATTTTGTTATCCCAGCTGTCTCCAAAAACCAGTTGAGATAACATACATTATTAGCTCCCTTTGCCTATAGGAGGATCCAAAACTGGTTGAGTTAGCCTTTTTGAACCGGCTGTAAAAGCCTTTCTGTGGTAGTGTGGTATTTAATCGATCTATCAAAAGTAACCACGCAAAAACCCTGTGTTTGAGCGTACACTTCGTCCACCAAACCTAATGAATCTCCGCCAGAGGACTAGAAGCCAATTCAGCAATCACTTGGTTGATCTTACCAGAAGAAGAAGAAGAGCTGTCCACAATCGACAGGGAAGTAGAGACCTAGGCTTGATCTTGAGGAGTAGGCACTGGTGCTTCCTGGATGGGCCAAGGTGCCCAAGCTTGATGCTGCTTTGCTGTGCTATAATATGATCCCAGGTCGGATCAAGCACATGCACCTCAGGGATCCGATGAGCTGGAGGAGGTGTGGTGCCATCTCCGAGATCAGCACAGGTGCACTATGAATCGGGTGAGGGTTGCCCCCTTGGGCGGTGGTCGTTCATCTTGTGCATTTATCCCAGGAAAACGACGGCTGCTTATAATGTACACCGAAACAGTCCTAGAAGCCCCCTGACCTCCAAGTGGTGTAGAGCACCGGAGGACAATACTCCTAGGAATAGAGGCCACATCGGGGTAAAGAACATGTGCAAGGATCCGCTATTTGACAGCGTCGTGCCGGTGCCAGTCAAGAAGCTTCCCAAAGGTGCTGATAGCTTGAGCAATGTATTGATCAGACTTGAAGTCCAGGGGAAACCAAGAAACATTATCCAGCCCTCTCTATCTTATCATGTCTAATGAAATGCACTATTTAATTCCCTAGGTGTTGAGGTGGAAGATGCACTAACAAGTCACACTCGAAGGGAGAATGCATTTGATAATACCAACCCCGAAGATGGATGAGAAGTTGAGAACCAACTGATGCAGCTCTTGGACAATGAAGTCATGAACAACATCCATTACTTCCTCCAACTCGTCAATCGAAGGACCAGGGGTCATCACCGCAATACGATGGTCTTCGTGTTCATGCACCGGGTTCATCCCTAGGGTGAGATACATGCCAAGTAGGCGCCAATCCCTACCATCCTCAATCTCCACACCATGAGGAATGAAATTGTTGGAAGAGCCTGCCATGACGCCCTAGCCGAGGTACCCCTTGTTCTTCAATAAGAATGACTAACTTTGTGGATAGCTTCTTTGCAAGGGTCTGGCGACACCTCTCGGCGAGGCAGCCTTGGGCGGCATGGCAGTGGGCATTCGGGGGAGGTATCATTGAATATTTGGGCGAGGCATGCCTCAACCAAATGGCAATGTACCTCTTGGCGAGATGTGGTGAGGTCTCTTGGCGAGATATAGGCAAGCTAAGCTTGAAGACAAGCAGAGAGTAGGAACACCCCATGGGGAGCTCAGAGTGGGGCGGCGTTCTATACCGGTGAAGCACATATAGCTAATTCTGGTGCATATAGTAGGTAGCAGCGAGGAGGAAAAGATAGGACCGCCTGAGGTGTTGTAATAAGGCATAAGGTAGAACCGTAAAATGTCAAGGGGCATACCTATAAGTCGTTTCCACCTATAAAAGGGCAGGGTGACGCCCCTCCAGGAGTTCTCGATTGTTTTTCCAGCTACATTTTTCACGTTTATTTCAGCAAGAATTCTGGGGTAGCAGTAGAAATCATGGAGACTGCTCAGCAGCTCATCCCCTTAGCATCTCGGCTAGTCAAACTGGGGTGCCATAAGTTTACTATCTGAGGGTGACTTCGTCGACAGTTGGCACCTAGCATGGGGATCCTGAAGGCAACGACTTCACGACTTGTTGTTACTCGGTTGCTACACCATGCCACCTCGGGCCAAGAAAGGTTCAGCGGGAGCCAAGCGAAAGGCGGTACTGGGAGAGGAATCTAGCACACCAGCTCAGTGTCGGACCCCTCCCCTGTTCCTTGGAGGTGAGGAAGGACGCATTGGCGAGCAGGTGGACGGGGGTTGCGTTGGCCCCATCTGATCCAACCAGGATTCTTGCAACCCCAGTTGACTCTCCAGGTGGAGTTGGAACTACCGTTGTTGGAGGCGACGGACTTTGAGTTGTGGGCTAGGCCAATGAGGAGCCAGTACCCCCGATGATCGAAGATGGAGGAGCGAATGCATGAAGTTTGGTGGATGAGGTGGAAGATCTTTGGCGTCTAGCCGAGGAGGCGGTGAAAAGGGTGGAGGCGATGCAAGCGCGCTTGTAGGCGATGGAGCTTGAGGTGCTCAGGGCAACCACTCAATCCCAGCAGGTCGCTGACTTGTATCGGGCTCAACTCGATGCGACATGGGTGCTAGCAACCCCACCTCCACCACCAAAAGCTCATGCAGCAAAGGAGTTACGTCGCCATCTGGCTGAGGGATGTGTAGCTATGTGCAAGGAGACCCATGTCACCGACCCTGCCGTTGAT
>JAGXJF010001210.1:0-24471 GCA_019208055.1 Stipa capillata | reverse complement strand
CCGCAACTGTGACAATGATGCCTCCCCCGGTAAGTACTCTACATCTCACCTCCCGGTTTCCAAACCTCCCCTTTCTGGCCCGGTTCTATGGTTTGCCTATTGTTTATCTTGGCTATCTGAGAAATGGTTCCACTGATGGTTGCTTATGCTCGGTTGATGCGTATTCATAGCCACTAGTGCCTAATTTGGCATACTTAGCTATCTCCTTGATGCCCTAATCCTCTTGTTGATGGCTGATACATATGCATATACATGCCCAAGTGCTCTGTATGCTTTGCAGATTTTAATCCTAGCTTTATATACCACGTCTAATACATTTAGCCATTACAAGGAATTTCTCTATATATGTTGGTTTACTTAATGGAAAGAACAGATGTTGCCTTGATACTTAGTCCAACTTTGTGATGAATGTTTTTGAGAAAGAAATTAGAGGGAGAAATTTGATAAGAATAGGGACTATACCTTAGTTGCTCACAATCCTATGATGAACTAATATTTTGAGGGTTCCTCTCCCCTTCCCCATTCCATCCTTGATTACTTGGAGATGCCCACATACATCATTGTTCCTTCTCCTCCTTATCTTCTCCTTTGTTCTTGATAGCCTTGTTGTTCTTGATTATTGAGGACATGGTTGTCTCGATGATGTATGTGGTGATGATGGCTGCTGCCCTACTTTCTACAGGGGTCATTATGTGGTTCTTTGCCTTCGTGGTTAAGGTGGCCACCTCCTACTTGTTGCCCTTTAGTTAAGTTAATCCTTTTGCTAGTGTTGGTCACTGGATAACTATAGCAGCCTTCTTACTGGACTTGGCTGACTTCCATCCTAAGGCTTAGACTTTGGTCGATTATAATGGCTGTTGGTTTACTCTCCCCTGATGGATGGATTGCTGCCTTATCTCTTGGATCATATTGTTTTCTTTTTAAAACTCTTTTCCAAAAACAAAATTTATTGGAGGCATTTTAGATAAGTAGTATAGGCAAAAGAAAGATTTTTTATTATCCAACCTCTCTTCACTGCCTACACTTAAATATATATTAATTTGGTCCAATAAGGTTTTAGCCATGTGACCTTTGGAAATTTTTATAAAACAAAATACTTTATCAAAACTATTTATCAAAAGTAAAACTATCTAGATTCCATTTCTTGGAGCTATTTTGCCCTCGTAATAGTTTGTGGGTTAGGCGAAACTATGTCGATGGAATTGCTACTTTTCAAAATAAAAGTTTTTCACAAAATTTTCCTCCTACAGCAAAATGACACAACTCGATGATCTCAAACAAATATGTTTGAAGGTCTGACGAGTGCCAATATTCCCCCCCCCCAAACAACTACGGTTTAGTCGACACTCAAAGATTAGCTATAGACAGATGCATAGGTAGAAGCTCACTATTTATATAATTTTCATTCTTCTTTATATATATTTTTAATTATCATGTATCCCAACTATTGTAATTATTTCATTGCAATCGTTACTTGTATACCTTGTATTCAAACAATGTACACGTGGTAATTATATTTCAATTGAATTGTATTCCACAATTCCAATATATGTGTATGAATGAATGTTTACAATCATGAGATGTATGTGGGGAACACTATGAAAGATCGAGGTTTATCGACTAGAGGGAGGGTGATTAGGAGATTATCAAATTTTAATAAATTTGTTGCTTAGCAAGTTAGGGTGAAGCAATTTATAGATGAAGCAACAAGAAACAACCAAGATTCAGCTCAATTTAAGAACAGCACAAAGTAAAGAGCAAGAATCGAAGACACAAAGATTTAACCTGAAGTTCAAGTTGTTGACAACAACTCTACGTCTTCGTTTGGAGAGGCTGAGCACTTAGCTCCGAAGACACACTTGAGCTTATGTCCACTTAGGATCTGCTCAAACACTCGTGGTGGATCTTGAGGTGATCCCCGGACCTTCACAAACTTTGGAGGCGGATCCACAAGTTGGAGCTCTTCCAAGACGCCTAGCCGGCTAGGAGATGCCAAATCTCCAAGAGTAACAAGTCAGATCTGCTAGGCTCGAAGAAGCCCTTGCTCGAATGCTCAATCCAAGTCTCAAATCTCTCAAAGGCTTTCCTCTCTCAAAGTAGATCTCAAGGAGTCAAAGAGGAAAGGGAACACACAGTGGAGAGAATGTATTTTTGCGCTAAGTGTCCTTCCGAGCCCGCAGGGGGTCGGGGGGCTATTTATAGCCGTTCTGCAGAAAAGAGTCGTTGAGCACAAAGATGCTCTTCCGGTGCAACCGGAAGACAAACCCGGAAGCACCGGGATTCAAACCAACGGTCAGATCTGAAGAACATCAGATGCACAGGGAAATGCTTCACCACAAAGGCAGTAGGTCCGGAGGAAACTCGGTCACACCGGAATTGAAGAATGTACTCATCAGAGCAACTTCCAGAGGCAATTCCCGGTAGTGCCGACTTTGAGGGCGGTTGTGCCGGGTACGAAAAGATGACACGTTCTTCTCCACAGAGAAGAAAAAAAGTCCAACCGGAAACATAACCCGGTACTACCGCTTCACCAAGAAGACGTAAGTCCAGAACAGATTCTCGGTGCAACCGGAAGACGAAACCGGTGCAACCGCAGACACACAAAGAATGGGACTTAGTCTGAGACGAACTTGGCCCTAAGTCCAGAAGAGATTCTCGGTGCAACCGGATACAAAACCGGTGCAACCGTAGACAATTCAGAATGCGACTTAGACTAGGGCAACAAACGACCTAAGTCCAGAGAAAATTCCCGGTGCAGCCGGATATGAAACCGGTGTAGCCGGATACGAACGAACAGGACTTGGCCTAGGGTATCAGAAGCATATTCCGGTAGCACCGGTCTTCAGAGACCGGTCATACCGATTTCCGGAATATGAAACTAGGGAAAACCCTAAGTGGTAGGGTTCCCTAACTCTCCAACACAGAGGTCATTCTCGGCAGCACCGGATTCAAGACCGGTCATGCCGCAATTGAAGCTCTTCAAGGTTGAGACGACTGAGTCCTCAAACCTTGCAACAGAGGCCAATCTCGGTACAACCGATTCTTCAAACCGGTACAACCGAGAGTCACTGTCTGTGTTTCAGAAAGAGATTTCAAAGGATTTCTTCAGAGATTTAGACTAAGCACTTAAGAAGATCCTTCCTATAGCATAACTATCTGACCCCTCTTAATAGGCGGCTTGTCCTATAGACTCAAATGATCTATTGATCATAACAAAGACTAGAAAATCTCCACTAATCTTCTAGATCCAAGCCTTTCTTCAACATTAATTTTAGGGGTCGACATTCACTGGTTAAACCAATCACTTGGGGACTAATCACCTGTGTACACTTAGTAAACTATTAGTCCCTTAATCGTTTGTCATTAATCATCAAAATCCACTAGGGGCACTAGATGCACTTTCACACTAATCTAACTAGCACTAGACAGCAAAGTGAGACGACAGAATCGACACAACTCAGTAGTGCAAGTTGTGCCCACATCCATTCCATGTCACTACTGGCTAGATTTTAAAGATTAGGGTTCTTACAATGCATGAGATGCTACAATCATTAGCAAAAGTTTTAAATCTTACTCAATTTTTTTTAATAAAAACACTAGTTGAACTTAGAAAAACTAGGATGTTACAGAAGCAGACCGCATAATTTAAGGCGACAAGTGCAGTGGCTAAGGCGCTCGCAGCCAAGAACAACCACCATCATAGAGTTGGCAGCTCTGAGTTTGCATATAAGGTGGACAAATGGGTAGAGGAGGAGCAGGCACACCTTAATGACTAGCCCCCGCCATTTCCCAACATAGTTGGATGTCGTGCCCGCAGTTGGGTTATACACGAGGAGGGATCCAAGCACCACGCCTTTCGGTGCCACCTCCTTCACAACCCCGCAACCCAGGAAGTCTATACAATATTGCTAAGATGTCGATTAACTCTCCGGTTTATAATATGTCCTTAACTTCATTTCAAAGTTTAATAACTTGTTGGGCTCTTTCAGGAAGAGCTTTATATACAATTTTCCCCTTGCAAGTTCCAAAGGGACAAGGATATCGGGACCAAGGAGCATCTAGGTCGCACAAGGGGAACACGTGCGTACGCTACCTAGAGAGATGGATTACCAAAGGATTTGTACCGATATAGGAATAAGACCATGGCCAAAGCCGAGCACGAAGCAAGAGAAATAATCGATCTTACAGAATAGATCACCAATTGGGTGGAAGTGAGGGTCAGTGGTCGTATAAGAGCCCTTGAGGTTCTGGTGGCCATGGGCTCACAAGGCGGCATTCATTTGCAAACCGAGCCCCCTGCTAACCAAAGGAGGAGCCAAACCTTCTCCCCCGATGTTGACCTTGAACACGACATCGCATATCTTGTCGATGAGGTAATATATGTCTCTTTAATGCTCTACTTACAGTACCCTTGTAAGCTGGATGTAACTAATTCTTATATTATCTATCATTTGTTACCATTAAGGATTCAATGTGGTGCAAGCTATTGGTGAGGCTTCTGGATCACGAGCCCTTGGAGGTTGCACCTCGAATGGCCTATCCATCCAACAAAGGTGTCCTCGTGCACGGTGTGCCAATGGCACGGGGGAATTAATGTGAATGTCACTATGGATAGTGTACATGACACATGCAATTCTATTAGGCTGAAGTTTTCATCGAACGACGAGATCACGAGACTAGGACAAGCAGAAGGGACATTCATCTAATGGCCCAAGAGGGACACAGTCGTGGAGGATCGATGTCCTCAATGTATCGACCCGATTGAATGATGAGACCTAGCCCTTCCCGCGCTCCCATAGCCAAACTGTTGCACCAAATGAGGCCACCACGGTGACTACCATGCCAAGGGAACGACATCATATGCGCCCGAGCTTCCAACTAAGGCTCATTCATCTCCCGCGAAGGCGTCAGAGCCGGCCGCTAAAAGAAAGTGAGGCGCCAAGTCCAATCCCAAGGAGCCCAAGCCCCAACACCTTTACATTGAGCCAGAGTAAGAATTGGCACCATTGGCCGAGCAATACGTTCTACGAGAGCCATGGGTCAAATCGCCAGAGACTCAAAAGACTCAAGCGGTATAGCTGTGGGTTTCGAGAACTGCCAGTTTTTCATAAATTTCGAGGACTTGTGGGAACTCTACAACCTCCGGTCCCTGGAAGTATCACTCATCAGATCTTGTACACCATAAGTGTCTACAATCATGGTCTACATTCATGTTATAAAAATTAATTCCACACAATGTAACTCTAGCTTATGTATGTGTGTAGATTAATGATTAAACAATGCGGAAGGAAAAAATTCTAGACAGGGTTCCTCAACCCAGATGTGGTCTCCTAGGACAAGATCATATGTATCAAAGCACGTTTGTTCCTACACCTTCCCACCCCTTCCACTCTGCGCCGCCTCCAGGAAGATCTATCTCCATAATCTCTCCCAGGGGCCACCCAACATATAGCTAGGGTTCGTGTCACTGATCATTTCGATTGGCTTCGCCCAGAGTTTTTCCAGTCACTTTAGATCAGTTTTCTCTCTTACCAATTGTTTCATCAATTTGTTTGTTTTTGGTTTGTCGATCATAGATCACTTTGCTTCACCCCACCGTCCTGTCATCACCATGCGCCTCTAGTCCACAACATCGACCTCTCTTTGGCTGACTCTTGTTCTATGATCGTGCGACGGTGGTCGAGTGCGCCGCCGCGCTGCCCCCATTCACACATCAACTCCATGATAGATCGGCACCATGACCGAGCACGCACACCACTCCATTGAGCCACCGGCCTCGTCACGACTATGGCGCTGCCGCATCGAGCTGGCGTGCATCCTCCATGATGACAGCGCCGCCTCCTCCTGTTTCGTGACGACGGCACTCTTGAGCCGCCATGGCCACACCGGCCCGCTGGCCTCCTCCTCCGCCGCGGCGACGAGGCCGCCTCCACCTTCGCTGCACCGAACCACTAGCCTCCTCCTCCGCTCCGACAACGGCATCATCTCCCCGACAGCGCCACCCTCATGCCAGCCGCCGCAACGAGGTACAGCGCACATGATTGATTAATATCTTTTAATCATGATTATGATGTGAGGTCGATTTGCATTAGATGATTGTAGCTTGAAAAATTGTAGCTTAATTGCTCTCATAGATTTCTTGTACGTTATTGCCGTTGATTGTATATGGTTGTTAGGGTATTTAGCAATAAAATATGATTAAATCATAAATACATTAAATGAACATGCGATGTGGTTGTTTCATTCTGTAATGATTGTGATGTGAAATTGATTTGCATTAGATAATTGTAGCTTGAAATTTTGTAGATTAGTAGATGTTTACAACTAATTAGGGTTGCCAATGATAAAAAGGACCACATCGTTAATATTTTACAAGGACTCAGTGGTTTAGGATTCAAGACTTGGTTTAAATTGCATTAAACTCAATACCCTAAATCCTAAACCACTTGAACCCTTGCCTAATGTGTCGGTACCCGCAATTCTGAGGCATCTTTGTACCATTAATTAGGGCTTGCAATCAATATTGTTTTAAAAAATGAACATGTCTTGTTCTTACTTCAAGGACTAGGTTGAAGTAGCGACAATCTCTTTGAAGAGTTATGTCAGCAAATTATTTTACCACCGGTGGTAGAATACTTTGTTGATAGAACTCTTCTAGGCTTACCACTATTTCAACTAGTGCTTGAGGCAACCACGACTCGTGTTCATTTATTGGAATAAGATTTATTGTAAGCCTCTTTTGTGAATTAAGCATGATGCTATATGAATTAAGGTGTAAACTTTGTACCATTTCCATGATTCTACTAATGAAAGGCCGAATGATTCGGCAAGCATCTGAATCGCAAGAGAGGTGGTGGTAAATCGATGGGTTACCTCCACCCCTTCTACGAAGGAGAGGTCACAGGAAAGGCCATCTCTCCTTCGCAAGAGGGGCGGTGGTAATTCATCAGATTATCCCCACCTCTCACTTGATTTTGATGCTTGTCAGAACTTCCATGCTTTGATTTGACACAAGTGCAAGTCTTGTAGATCACAATAATATGCTCAATGGGCATCAGTAAAATTTCTATTATTTTAGACGATTGTGTGAAATCAATCCGTCTAATGTGTCCATCTCATGTGAGAACGATCGATCGTGCTCATGTGAGATGACACCTTAGAAGGGATTGATTTGACATAATTGCCTGGTGTGAAACAAGTTCTACCAACGACGATTCAATTGTAAGCCTTTTTTATGAATTAAGCATGATGGTACATGAATTGCATGGTAAAATTTCTACCATTTCCGTTGTTTCATTAATGATAGGCAAGAGACTCCGGTAAGCATCGAAATAGCACGAAAAGTGGCAGTAAACCAAGGGCTTGTCACTATGCCTCATGTGAAGGAATCTCTCCTTCACAAGTGGGGTAGCAACAAGTCATCGAATTACAGCCACCTCTCTTGTGATTCCGATGCTTGCCGGGCTTCTAGGCTTTGAGTGACACAACCGACTGATGCGATACAAGTTTTGGCAAATTTCTATTATTTCCACGGTTCTGTTAGAAAGGTCGTAGTCTTTGGCAAGACGAGGAACCGCGAGAGATGTGCTAGTAAACAGACGGGTTATCCACATCTCTCATGTGCTCCTACGAAGGAGGGGTGTAGTAACCCATCGGATTACCACCAGCTCCTACGATTCCTCGGCTTGCCGAAGCTTCGAGACTTTAATTGACAAAACTGACTACTATGGTACAAATTTTATAGATGATAGTACTTTGTGAAATTTCTATCATTTCTACAGTTGTGTGAATTAATCGTTTTAAACTATCATGTCATGTGAGAATGATCTCACATGATATGAACAAATTATAACAGTTTAATTGGTACAACCGACTGATGTGGTACAAGTTTTATAGATGATGGTAGTTTGCTCAATGTTGATTGTGATTAGCCAATGATGAAAAAGACTCCCCTATAAATTATGTATGATAGTTTGCAAGAGTTTCAAGTTTAAAGTTCAAAATAAGGATTAAACTGCATTAACCCGAGTTCTAAACCCTGCATCACTGATTAAACTTGCACTAACCCGAGTTCTAAACCCTGCATCACTAAACCCTTGACGATTGATGTGCGATTACTTAAAATGGCAATTCTGATGCAATCTTTTTAAATCGTTGCTTCTCCTTAATTGTTTTGCTTTAGAACAATAGACTATTGAAAGTATTGAATAAGATTTGAATTAATTTGATTACTGATTGCTGTGGACGATGATTACCGATTTCGAGGTAATGGACTTAGTTGCTCCTAGAATGCAATTTACTCAAATTGCAATACATGAATCCCACTGGTTACGTATAAGTCCCCTAGAAAAGACAAATTACATTTTACACGCTCGTATCAAACATTCCTTGCTGGCGGTAATAGTTCAACCGAGCTACTCCAAACGTGACCAAATTCGTTGTCATGAGTAAATTTGGAAAGGATCACTGCCTGGTAACCCTGGTCAGAGTCACAAATAGGATGATGGTACAAGACAACCATCACTATATTTTCACTATGCTGCTCTTCTTTTTTTATCTTTTTCTTCCATAACAACTTGCTCCCCAAAAAATAGAAGTACAAGAAGATGGTAGCCAACTTAACCATGTAACACATAAACCAGCACACTCTGGTTTTGAAGTACAGGACACTGACCAAAGGTCCATAACGGGCAGCACAAAGTACCAGAGCACACATGCATCAAAGAAACCACACGTTTAGTTGGAAAGAGCAGTCCTCCCACCATCTCTCTCAACACACGAGAACAGCACTCATGATGAACATCTCACCAAGGCGATGATTAGATTTAAGGTTCAACGGCACACAAACCTGTTGGCAATGGTTGCGACTTCCCTCTGCCCATGGCGAAACCACGGGTGCCATCAGGCATACGTGGGCCTGGAGGTTGTTTGTTTGCCCCAGGTAGTGGCTGCTGGAGCTGCTCAGGCTTGATAAGCTGGTTGTTCGGAGGTGTCCCGACGGGATGGGCGCCACCGCGGTTGCTACCCTGGTGGTGGTTGGAATTGTGATTATGGTGCTGATTGTTGTTGTGCTGATGATAGCCACGCCCTCGCCCTCTGCCACCACGCCCACGGCCTTTGCCACGCTTTGGACCTTCTTTGTCATTGGAACTCTCATCAAACTGTACAATATCAGGGTGTTAGCCACATATAACCAAATCCAGAACAAGCAGTAAACCCTATCCTTGAAATAAAATTCAACCATAGATATAATAGTTCTGGCCAGTTCTGGCAAAGTCTAGGCAAGATAAGGCAATTCCTGAGACCCTGACTTCCTGGCGATTCTTCAAGTTATCTTGGAGCGTGTTACTTTTTGGCCTCAGAAGATCACACTTCTGCTTCAGATCCTAGTGGGATTTAATTTTGAGTAAATTTGGGCTGAGTTCAGTTTTTGGATTCTTTTTTTGGGGGATCTATTTGAGAATGCAAATTAAGTAAGGCTTCTTACCAAGTGCTCTGGCAATACATCTGACAGTTGAAAGGATCCTTCAAGTTGTCTCTCATTTGATTGGTTTGAAGTGGAGACATCCTCCTCCTCGCCATTTCCATCAGCTTCATGCCCTCCCTTTTTCCCTTTGCCTGGCCCCTTTGTCTACATCCAAATCATAACATAAAGCATTAGTGCCAAAAGTGGAAGATATTATATTTGAAAGTTACACAGGAAATTAGATTGCAATTCATGATGCATACATACAATTCATTTAATGTAAGAATTCATAAAAGGTACCACATAGATCTTACGAAAGAACAAAAATAACGTATATTCATTTTCACTACTGATACCCAATAGAGAACACAAATTGTAACAGTTGATTACAGCATTACCACAGATGGTGAAAAGATCCCTGATAAAAAAGCAAGCCATTGACAAGCAAAGCAAACTACCTTTTTCACATAGACCAGCAAAGCAAAACTAATTGGCGAGGCTGATTTGAAGCTGTGCACTAGGACACGACGAGAGCACACAATGCCCTAAAGCAGCTTTTAAACGATTATTTAAGCTTATTGCTTATATCTTACATGGCCAATACACAAGTGATTATTTAAGCTTATTGCTTATATGTCACATGGCCAATACACAAGTACATTAGAATAATATGATCAATTGCTAACCATGCAAGTATTCAGCGACCGAACTCTAAGCCCATTTCTCCAGTTTCTTTCATCATTCAGCTCCTGAGTCTGCATGAAATCAATTAACATTAAGACAAAAATACAGTGCAAAAGGTATTGCGTTGAGGAATTCAGAATCATGTAGCACATACTGCTTTCTCAGCATCCTCACGAGTCTCATACTCCACAAAAGCATGCAGCTAGTTTCAAGGAAAAACAAATTTCAATTTGTTAGCAAGAAATGAACATGAACTATTGCCTACTGCAAACGCACAAGTATACAACAAAATTATTGGCAAACAAATGAGTTTTCAAATGATTAATATGTTGCACCTTTTTGAACAGTAAACTATTCAATATGTTCAAACAAATAGCATGGATGGATCTTTGTATGACTACGTGAAACCCTGTACAGTCCAATTAGGTAGGTATTTGATTGGAGCTAAAGCTCTCCAGAATTGCTGGGCAGCGACATTGTTTATTCAAGTTGTTTCTTTTCTACTTGGTGGTACTGGATGAGATTTCTGAACCCTCCTTTATTTGGTTTTCAGGTGATACACGAAGAGTGTGGTAGTCGTCGTCTTGGGATGAGCAACACTTGACAGCACCATATTAGTTTAACTTTTAAATGTTAAATATCGCTAAGACTGATCTCAGTACTTCAGATAAGAACTAATGATGATGTGACAAAGCTTATGCAAGAAGAACCAGAGAATTTACTGTGTTGTAATTGGAGAAACACAGGTTATTATGCATGAATTATGATTTGTTCTTTTGCTAGATGTACTTCTGCTTATTCACTTTATGAAGGGCGAGTGATCGGACTTTGATAGCAATAGCAGCACCGGACTGCACTCACGGGTCTGGGGTGTTATGTTCTGGCTCCATGGGTGTTGGGTGGGCGTTGGGGTTGGATAACAGCATAGCACGGTAAGATTCATAACCAATGCTAACAAAGTTATTTCCTGTGAACACAGCAATTTCGAAAACCTCTAAGCTCCCTAACAAAAGGGAGATATGATCCAGCAAATATTGCGCTCCACAGATCCATAAGACATGTTCAGGTCAGGTAAATTTTAGCACTTATAGCAGGCACAGCAACAGGAAAAATTGCTTGCGATTTTGAGAGCTCTTGCAGAGGTTCTCAAAACTTAAGCGCATCCATCTGTTACAGGATTTGAAGCCAATGCAGAGAAGGGATATAACACAGGAGTCCTAGATATAAGGGTCAAATCTATCAGGCCTTCAGGCTTACTTTAAGCCTTGATACTCTCCCAATAATAAGATACTTTTCTATGTTAACTCTTTTGTATAAATTCAGGTCTACATTTATAAAATAGAAGTTTGAGAGCAGGTTCAAATGAATAAGGAATAATTCCATGAGAACATGCAAGTAATTACTAATTAGTACTCAATTCCCCACATTATAGGGGATGCATTGAAATGGCAATTACCTTATTGGCAGACAGAATATCTAGCTTGGCAGATCTATTAGTTGCAGGACCAGTGCCATTTGGAGTCTGAGGATAGCAAGTACGAATTGTCCTCACACTGAAACATGACAAAATCACAATATATTAGTTTCCCTATTGTTTTTGAAAGAAAAAGATGGATGATGGCATGCTGAAATGACACCTACCTGCCAATAGCTGAAAAGATCTTCATAAGATTCTGATAAGAAGGATCACCAGGGAGATTTTCTGCGACAACAATTCGGGACTACAAGAGAGAGGGAACCAAATGAATCAGTGCCCATTTTCTAAAGTTTACAAAATGAAATAGCATATGATGCAGAGACATCCGTGAATACCTGAAACTCCTGCATATCAGATTCAGTAAATGGCTGCCGACGTTTTACTCTTTTTCCATCATCACTTACAACCTACAATGTGAAGGTTGTAAGCAGAGACACATATGTATTATATGCTAAGAATATAAGTAGATAGCTGCTGATATTTCACTCCTTTCTTGAATGAAAAAGGAAGTCGCCATTATTAGAAAACAACCTGTATGTATCTTGCCGCGATGGAGAATGGAAAAACTTACAAGTTTTGATGAGGTACGGAGAGCGGCAGCAAGTATTGGGTTATTATGCACTAAAGCTTTTATTTTCTTGAAGCCAGCAATAACTGATATTGGCACTGCATTAAGAAAGCATGTTACTCAACCCCCAAAATAGAGCTTGATACAAAATTTTGCTGGATGTACACTTTAGTTGGAAGATCATAAACAACATATTCTTAAATTTGAACCAAAGACAAAAACACAAAAACCCACCGTATAACCCGAAATGTTTACATAATGATTTAGACAAATGAAAAACACATCACTCTTATTCAAGCAACATCAAAAGCATATCCAAACGAATGTACATCTAGATGGAACAAACATGAGCACCTCCTGCTTTTCTCTCTTTTTCTTTTTCGAAATTATACAAGATAATTTCTCTTACTGGTAAAGCAAATCAATATTAAGATGCAAATAACGAAAAACACATCATTCTTATTTAAACAAATGAAAAACACATCATTCTTATTCAAGCAACATCAAAAGCATATCCAAACGAATGTACATCTAGATGGAACAAACATGAGCACCTCCGGGTTTTCTCTCTTTTTCTTTTGGAAATTATACAAGATAATTTCTCTTACTGGTAAAGCAAATCAATATTAAGATGCACATTACGCTGTAACGTCGTAAACCTTGCAAGAAAATGTCTATTCCTGACTTTTGTATTTAGTTTTGAAGAAGCACACTACTCACATAAACACATCAATGGTACATCTAGATGCATATCTGAAGTTACCCAAAAAGTAGATTACAACATAAATAAAAACTCACCATATCCGTGAGGATCCTTGGTAATAAATCTCATCAGATGTTCTGTGGTAGCCAGGTTTATATCACTGAAATAGTACTCCACCTACAAAATCACAATCCATGAAGGTAAGAACAGGTAAAAGCATAGGAAAAAGAGGAACCAAAACAATTAGAGAATACTGATCTTTTCCCTAGTCTTCTCTGCCATAAATGCATCGTTCTTGCCAATAGCCCAAGATTAATTTTTAAATTCTGGAGCATCCTAGAAAATTTAGCCTGATGTACCATTTCTAGATACAGCTATTTGTTGACTGGTTACATAAACGACATACATTACTATACAACTATGCAAGGAAAATATCTCCAATAGCTATCGTATACCACATAAGAGCAATAAAGAGCACTGCACCACAATTCCAAAGAGCAACGAATAGCACTGCACCACAATTCCAAACAAAGACCTACTTTGTTTGACTGTAAGAGACTTATTTTCGTGGATACCAAAGTATACATATGGACATACCAACAACTAGCCCACATTTCTAACTAATAGGAAGGTATAGGGTCCCTTACACTAAAAAGGACATATGATGAACAAAATCAAACTTGGACGCAAAACCTTAACAGTTAAACATAAGAAACATCAAAAATAGGAAAGATATAATTATACAGCTGCATGCTTCTATCAAACTATGAATATGTAACCATTCAGCACAGATGCAGAAACATTGCCCAGGGCAATAATCTCCATATCATTATGAACCTTATGAAGACAAGGAAGGATAGTGTGATTTTCACAATAGAATAAGCTCTCTAAGTGCAATACTTGTGCACAAAAGAAGCTAGACATGCTGAGCACGCAGAATATTTGGCACAAAGTGGTAGTCCAAAATTAAGAGGAAATTAGTTATCTACCAACCAAAGACCCAAAGGTGCCCACTTTTAATGTATACCACCAAAAGATTCCGGTAAACATTACTATAATCGATATGTTCTAGTTTTGCCAGTATACCACTCTGCTTCCTTCCCATTACTATATCATTTCTCTGACAACGGAATTACTGTTTTGCCCAAAGTGTGGTTTGAACCAGCCTATCTATGGCTCAACCGGATCCTCTTCTCACCCTCCTACTCCCAACTTATTTCCATAGTCTGACCCAACGAATAGAGGGGGCCATTGCCACTCCTCACTCCCCCTACCGCAGGCACCATCTCCAGCATCTGAACAATGTTTGCTTCCCCTCAACCTGACATTGCACCAAGACAAAAACAATGCTTCCACAGAAAGCATCACAAGAAGCATCAAACTAATCTTCTATACAATAACTACTTTGTTCGAGTCGTTTGTACTGACACTTGAACATAACTTGTTGTAGACGCTTCAGCGGTGCTGAGAGGTTGTGACCTAGTGTCAACACTCGAACCATGTCTCCTTTAATTCGTGGATGCTGCCAAGAAGCGGTGCGGCTGCGTGCTGTACTGGGAGGAGGTAGTGCCAATTGGGAGGAGGGGAAGCTAAGCAGCGGGAGTAGGTAGCGGGGTGGAAGGAGAGACAGTGAGGTGCGGGAGATGCGCGTGGGAGAAGTTGTGCCAGCGACATGGCTCTGTGGGAGGAGGCAGGGTGAACTTGGAAGAGACGAGGGAAATGATGGGAAAGAGATAAAGGAGGCAGTGAAAGAAAGCAAACAAAGTGGTATATTGCCAATAAGGAGGACCTTTTGGTGGTATCAATGTGTACGGAATCTTTCGATGTTCTACCAAAAGTGGGTCCTTCTGCACTGATACTTACATTTAGCATATTCTGGCTAAAATCAAACCCAAATGTAGTCAGAGAAACTGAAATGCACAGATGGGCTGAATCCGATATGGTGATAAATGAGGAGTTAGCTCAAGTTGAAACAGTTAAATGAAATAGCACTAAAATTGTTTGTATGTCAACCAAGCAAGACAGTGGAACAAACAAATAGGCGAATGCATCATAAAAATATTATGAAGGTAACACAACAAAACATGAATAGTTGAGAAAAGGAAAATGATACATGCCCTAAACACCAGAACATGGTGTACTAATTGACAACATAAGTACTAACGTCTTGTGGGCTAGCAGCAGGGAGTCCAAACAGAGGGAGATTAGGAGTCCTTTAGGAAATAGTATTGTATTAGGAAGTCTAGGACTAAAGGAGTCTAATACGTTAGGGGTTCGTATTGTGTTAGGAAAGGTGAAGAGCCTAAGCATCCACTATATAAGGACACCATGTATCTACTTTTGAGACAACCAACAAGAATCAATCTATTCTCTCATCTCAACTTATATCTACCTAATCCCCTGCTGTCACTGTTAAGGTTCACGGCACCTCTTGAAAGTGCCGGATACATTTTTTTCATGACTGAGGTAGATATCAAAGTAACTTTTAGGATAAATTAAAAGAGGCTTACAGAGGTGAGGAAAAATATGTGTGTTTTTTTCTTGATCACTTCCAAACGAAGTAGTTTTCTTGTGATTCGAAACATGAAAGAATGCTTCAGATTCAGTGCATGCTGTTGCTCTCCCCAAACAAACAATGTCGGTCATGGTCAGGTCTCTAGCAAAGTAAATCTGCCTGAAAATTAAGCCACATTCTAACAGGGGGAATTTCCACCTAGGCTCTGAATTAGTAAGCGAGGTTGATACCAGCACTTAACTGGACTGAAAACACTATTTTAGTCTTGATCTAAATCTAATTGCCTCTACCGGAAAAGCAACACCCACCTGCTTGGTGATCTTCTGTACCACCTCATCGGCAAGCCCGTCCACCGCCGGCTCCGCCGCCGCGCGCTCCACTTCCGGCTCCGGCTCCTCGGCGGCAAATCCACCGCCGACCCTCACCGGCGGGAAGAATTCGAACGGCGGGGGAGGCGGAGGCGCCGCGAAGAAAGCCGCGCGTGGGGGCGGTGGAGACGCGGCGAATACGCGGATCACCTGCGGCGGCGGCGGCGGCGGCGGTGGCGCCACCGCCGCGACCCGCGGCACGAACTCCGGCGCCTGCGCGTTGAGGCGGCTGGCGGAGCCGCTCCTCTGCAGACCCCCAGGCCGCTCCGGCGCCTCCACCGCAAACCACCCGGCGGCGATCTGGTCGGGCACCTCCTGCTGCGGCATCAGGGTTAGGGTTTGCGGGCAGGCGGCGGCGGCGGCAGCGATGGTAGTAGTAGCACCGATAGCAGCCACTACTAGCTAGAGAGCAATAGCACAACAACAATGGAAGCTTCCTCTAGCAGTACTTGTGGCGGTGGTGGTGCAGGAGAGCTTGGATAGTGGCGGAGAAGGGGGTTCTCGAAAGTAGGGTTTCGGTGAGGTCGGGGTATATATAGGCGCTGATCCTCACGGGGTCAGACCATTTTCAGCCCGCCTCCTAAATTTCACTGCCCAAATTCTTATTTAAAACTCATCTTTAAAAGATTCTCTCTCTAAATTTCTTTTTCTCTAATCCACCTCTCAAATCTCAATCTCTATATTCCACTCTGCTATATTAAATTAATATCATATAACTACCATGTTATTTGTAAATGTTATATTTTTAACGGGTATTTTCTAATGGCCATATTTGTACGGGTATTTTCTAATTGCCATATTTGTAACGGCTATATTTTTAACGGATAAATTCTAAACAGTATATTTGTAACGGTAATATTTGTAACGGCTATATTTATAACGGCCAAACTTAAAACGGCTATATTTCAAACGACCATATTTCTAACGACTATATCTCTAACGGCTATATTTCAATAGGCATATTTACAACGGCTAAATTTGTAATGGCTTTATATTTCTAGTCTATATATACCTCTACCACATTAGAATGAGTCATCTCAGCTCAGGCATGCACTCTCCCTTTGATTCTTTGTCATTGGATGATGACGAAGAACTCT
Source organism: Stipa capillata (assembly GCA_019208055.1). NCBI lineage: Eukaryota > Viridiplantae > Streptophyta > Magnoliopsida > Poales > Poaceae > Stipa > Stipa capillata. The sequence goes on along the minus strand of JAGXJF010001210.1, from coordinate 7,593 downwards.
TTATTGCTACAGCACTGATAACACACGCACTACCAGCTTAGGAATGTTTCACACCATAGCAGTTCTATGCCTGGACGTGCGCTAATCCATCGCAATAGAGAAGCTGGTCATTTTAGACTATACCAAGACTACTTTTCGGATTCTCCTACGGCCCAACTATTTTTCACCGCAGGTTGGCAACCGTTCTTATTTATTCTTATTCACCTTCCTTGTTGTTCTTCCCGTATAGGACTCATTCATGTTTTTCGTCTAGGTTTAGAATGGATCATTCTCTATTTCTTCGCATAGTGGATGCTATAGTATGTCATGATAACTATTTTGTCCAAAAAAGAGATAGTGTTGGATGTCTTGGGCTATCTCCTCTGCAGAAGATTACAGCAGCATTTCGGATGCTAACCTATGGAGTACCTGCAGATGCTACGGATGATTATATCTGGATTAGAAAAAATACTGCAATAGAGAGTCTTACAAGATTTGTGAAAGCTATTGTTGAAGTCTTCGCATACGAGTATTTGAGATCTCCGAATAATAATGACACTGCTAGGTACTTGCTATCGGAGAGGAAAAAGGTTTTCCTGAAATGTTGGGAAGCATAGATTGCATGCATTAGCAGTGGAAGAATTGTCCTACAGCATGGCAAGGTATCTGCACGAACCCACAATCATTCTAGAAGCCGTTGCCTCACAAGATCTTTGGATTTGGCATGCGTTTTTTGGTTTACCAATGTCTCACAATGATATCAATGTTCTTCACCACTCCCCTCTCTTTGCAAGGCTAGCCAAAGGGCAAGCTCCAGAGTTAATTATACAATGGGATACTACCTTGCAGATGGCATATATCCTACATGGGTGATATCTGTGAAGACAATACCATCTCTACAAGATAATAAGAAGAAACTCTTTGCTCAAGCTCAGGAAGCAGTTAGGAAGGACGTCGAACGTGCCTTTGGAGTTTTACAAGCTCGTTTTGCCATTGTACGGGGACCAGCTAGATCTTGGGACCAAGAAACACTTGGAGAAATCATGACAGCCTGTGTCATCATGCATAGCATGATCATCGAAGACGAGCGGGACAGAGGCCCACAAGACTTCAACTATGAAGGAGTAGGAAACAGTGTGACTGTTTCTCATGAGCATACGCCTGAAATTTTTGAGTTTATTCAAACTCATCATTCTATTAGAAGTAGGCAAACTCACTCTCAGCTTCAAGCTGATCTAGTTGAGCACCTGTGGGAACGTTACGGAGGCATGTAAGTTTCTAGTTATGCATGTAGTTCTTTTAATGATCTTGTATGCGGTTATGGAGTCAATTTATGTATGTGTTTTTGTATTGTTCGTGAAATAATTTTTCATTCGGGTACGCTTGAGTTCGTGAAATAATATAGTGAAGAGAGTACAATACTTCATATGAGAATAGTTCAAAACACATTGGTACAACAAGAGATAGAAAAATAACTCGTACAACTCAATGGTGTCGCCGAGCAATGATATCATTCTAAAAACTCATGTAGTACTCTTGTTGTGCCATAGACATAGTACTAATGTTACATGTTCATAATCCTCTCCTCTTCCAGTATTCTCTTAAAATCTAATTCTCTTTCCCTTACCTTAATCAATTTTTTCTCATTTGCGATCTTGTCGTCTTCTTATGCAATTCTCAATTTCTCATTCGCAATCCTTTCTTCTTCCAGTGCATAATGGCGTGCGTAGCGATCTTCTTTTTTTAGCTCTTTCACGGCATCTGCCCCAGTTTTGGTTGACCAAAGAGACTGTAACACATTCTTGTAGATATCATCATTTTGAGAGGAAGAGGTAAGAGGAAGAACTTTTTACCTCGTCGAACTCATTCTTTCTTCGCCTTCCTACCAATTGGCCTATCGGTTACCTCTATTTCTGGAGTAGGAGCTTCCACCTGAGTTTCGCATTGACTTGAGTTCATGCTAGGCGTAGAAGAACTTAACCTGGACTAGCATGTACATTTGTCTTTTGTTTCTTAGAGAATAGCCTATCAGTCCATTTCTGATGGTAGCATAAAACATTCCAACAATGCAAGTAGCCAAAAGCTTTCTTCTCTTCTGTCACGAACACACTACAAGTCTGAACAATCAGTGCATAGTAAATCATATTAATAGCTATGCATAAGTATGAGACTACAACAAAATGAAGGATAAAAGACAAAAAGACAAATACCTTATCATTTTTTGTCGTCCCACTTTGCCTTCTATGCTCAATATGGTCATAGCATCCGCAAAACTTGTTAACGTTTTCTTGAATAGTACACCGACGTTTCAGAAAGGAGTTCTGATTACGATTCGATTCGAAATCCTTGTTCTCATGAAAGTAATGGTGGATCCTACTCTAATAGGTTGAGCGAGACTACTCATTATCTTGTGTTGCATCCATACTAATGTTAAGCCATGCCAACACCAGCAACAAGTCTTCCATCTTGTTGAAATTCTTAGTTCTCTTGTTGTTCTGTTTACTAGAGGGAATTCTTGTTCACTTGGGAATTGTTGCTCCTCAACAGGGGTAAAATGTTGGGTATCATCCCAAGCGATGCTATCATTTCCTCACTCAGCAAGTTTATCTAGCCATCCATCTCTATTATGTTAACATAAGTACTTCTCAGGTTAACAACAAGTCAGACATCCTTATATACCATAGAAGAACAAAACACATCGATTCAGGCCATTACTAGAATTCTTAAGTTTTCGAAGAACTATAACAGTTGTGCAACAATGGAGGTTCCACATTACAACTATAAAGGTTCCACATTACAACTTTAATGGTTTGACATTACAACATTAATGGTTCGACATTACAGAAACAAAGATAGCACTACACAATACAGGTATTACTTGTACAAGAACTCGAGATCAATATCCTCGTCATAGCAGTACTCATAATAATCACGTTTACCACTATCATCAGATTCGTAGTCAGCTGCTTTCAAGTAAGTTGGTAGACTGCGTCCCAACGTGATCAAGTCCGTTAGCTAGGACTTCAACTTGTTGTAGGAGAATATTCATTTCAGTTGCTAATGGACATGAAAAAGGGTCTTACTACCCTTATGACATTTCAATAAGCCAAAATGAAGTTGAGACTTTAGTAGCATTTTCAATTTTTAATTCTTCATTGTTGACGTTTAAGTTAGTAACACATTTTGAGCATGACACATGTATATGATCAATTGATGAGGTTTTAAGCTTCTCATGTGCAATGACAATATTGTCAAGTAATTTCTTAGTTTTGAGATAACCAAGCTCTAATTGAGCATAATCTTCTTTTAAGCATTCATTGGTTCTCTCAATTTTCTTCTTAGTAGCTTTGTTATCATTAACAATTTTTATCATTGCATCACTTTTTAACCTTTCTTTAGTTAGTTCCTTCTCAAGATTAATATTCTTCTCTTTTTCATAAATAAACAATTCTTCTTGTTTATCTAGAGTATCTATTTGCTTATCTATTATTTCTTCAAGAGCTTCGATGGTGGTTAACAAATGAGATATTTTAGTTATGGTGTTTTTATCTAGAGAGGTAATCATATCATCATCAAGCAAGTCATCCTCACTATCATTATCAATATCACTACCAAGATTTAATAATGCAAGAGATGACTTTTTGAGAGGTGATACCTTGGACCCTTTTGCCATAAGACAAATGGGCAATTCGTCATCACTCGAATTATCGAAGAATGACTTTGGTGGTGGAGAGGCTTCAATGGCTATTCCAGCAATACCATCATCATCTTCACTTGAGGAGGAGTCGGAGTTGGAATTCCGCTCTTCACTAATATGTGCTTGAGCCTTGTAGTCCCTTTTGGAGAACTTGCTCTTCTTGTGGACTTCCCTTTTCTTGAACCTCTTCTCTTTCTCCTTATTCTTGTCTCATTTCTTGTTGGGACAACTTGCAATGAAGTGATCGAATTCATCACATTCAAAGCAAGCTCTCTTCGACCTTCTTGTCTTGGTCTTCCTGAAACTTTTCCCTTTGTCGCCTCTATGACTAAAGCCGCTCCTCTTCAAGACTTATCCAAACCTTTTGACGAATAGAGCCATCTCTTGCATTTCTTGTTGAAGTTGCTCTATTTAATTTTCTTCTTCATCTTCACTTGAGCTTTCTTTAACAACTTGCTTGGCCTTCAAGGCTATGTCATTTTTCTTTGAGCTTGAGCTTGGCTTTGTGAGGGCACGGATCTCATGAGCTTCCTCGTCCATTAGGTCATGAGCAAGGATGCACCCAAGGACATCATGTGGAGTTAGCTCATTGAAGTTGTCCTTCTCCCGAATGAGTGTGACCAAAGTCCGATTCTTGGGAGCAATAGCTCGGAGCATCTTCTTGACAATGTAATTGTCGGTCATTTCTTTGCTTCCAAGACCCTTGATTTCATTGACTAGATTATTGAGATGGGTGTACATCTTGCTAGGTATCTCTTGATCTTCCATCACGAACCGATCAAGCTTCCCTTTCAACAACTCTAGCCTTGACTCACGGATGGTAGAAGTACCTTCATGAATCTCCATGAGAGTAATCCAAATTTCTTTGTCACTCTCAAGAGAACACACCCGGTTAAACTCATCTCCACTCAATGCGCCAAAAATGGCGTTGATGGCTTGAGCATTGTAGTGAATGAGTCTATCTTCATCGGCCGTAGGGTTGTCCTCATTTCCTACAATGTAGCCATTTTGTACTATTCGCCAAATGGCGGGGTTAAGAGATATTAAATGCATTTTCATCTTATGTTTCCAAGAGGCATAGTGAGCTCATCAAAATAGGGTACTCTACCAGATGATCCAACATAAGAATGAGTATTATAAACATTTGAAAGAGGAATATTTTGATATGAATGAGTACTACCACTAGCACGTCCACTACCCACCCCCCGAATCTTCGTGCGACATCTTGGACTCTCTAGGCGGTGAAGCCCTAACGAGAGAGACCTCGCTCTGATACCAATTGAAGGATCAAGATGTCGGCCTAGAGGAGAGGGGTGAATAGGCGACTAAATAAATTTTGTACAATGTTAATCAATTCTTTCAATCTTGCGGAATTAGGCTTAATTGATTAGCAAAGATGACTATATTTAATATGAGTAAACAAATATACGAAGCAAGATAAATATGATCAATATAAAGGTACTTGCAAAGTAAGTGCGGAATTGAATGAACTAGGGAGATAATGATTTGTTGCCGAAGTTCGGATCCTTGGGGGAATCCTACGTCTCTGTTTGGGAAGCTTGATCACACGTGATCAAGAGCCGGCTTCCTCTCAAGCCTTTATCCCTCGAGGATGCTCTTGCATCTCCTTGACTTCTTCTTGGTGATTCTTTCCTCGCGGAGACGAATCCCGGCCTTTGCAAACTTCTTGAGGCTCACCACAGGGATGGGAACTCTCAAGGACTCCTAACCATCTAGTTGACCCCAATCTCCAAGAGAAATGAGCTTAATGAACACTTGGAGATGAACTCAACGCGTCTCTTGGATTGATTCTCAACTCGCTCAAGTCTTTCTCTTCCTCACAAAGTTTCTCTCTTGATGTTTGGAGGAGTGGAGAAATGTTCTAGAGAATGCAGGAAATAAATTGGGCAAAGAGTTCCCCTTGCTTGGAGCAAGATGGTTTATATAGAGGCTCCCTAAAAAACTAGCCATTTGAGGGAATCTCCAAAATCCGTGCTGTCCAGATTTGGGCCAGACCCTCTGGATTTTCAAAACCAACGGCTATCGATTGAGGTAGCAGAGGAAATCTTTTGGGCGAAGACAATCCGAACCGTCCGGATTTCATCCAGACCCTCCAGGCTCCTGGACTGTCCGAGCTGAGGTCCGGGCAGTCCAGTACTGATCCGGACTCTCGGCCGGACTGTCCGGGCTGAGGTCTGGATTTCTGCAGGGAGGTAGGGTTAGGGTTTTTCTGGGAGCTTTTTGGCGATAAAGGCTTTTGTTCGGCAAAGGCTCTCCTCGACCATGTTCACCAAGCCCCTCTTAATAGTACGGTGTTCCTAGACTCAATGTGACTTTCGTCACTTAAATAATAAAATCTACATCTAGGAGATTTACCACCTTCTTTTTCCTTTTTCTTTTGAGGGGTCGCCGATACTCCTCTATTTCATCCGTCAAGGACTAAACCTGTTTACTTGCTTACAAGCTGTCATTAGTCCACTAATCGTTTGTTATTAACCACCAGAACACATTTAGGGGCCTAGATGCACTTTCAACTTTGTACCAAGTATATTAAATTGAACCATGCTGATCTAATATGCAATTGTTAGGTTCTGCCATCCATTGATTTTCTTAGGAAATAATGGTCATAACTTAGGGACTGAAGTGAGTCAATCTATGTGATGTCAATCTTCAAGTAGCTACTATTACTATATGAAAGGATTCTGTGACTGAACAAGGGCTATCCCATGGTGGTTGTGCACACAAATTCCCTAACCAAAGTCCTGCAACAGAGTTGCAAGAATTAATGGTCATTCTAACATCAGTTCTACCATCAGTTCTTAGTAGCAGGAAGAGCACACATCAGTTCTGAAAGGGATCTCAGGAGTCGACTAGAGGGGGGGTGAATAGGTCGGCTCTAGAAATTAAAATGCCTAATGGGTTTCTCTTCTGGTGATAGGTCAATCCTAGAGAAAATATATGCAACTGATGCAGGTAACTGAGACTCAGCAAGATATATCAGATAAACACCAGACACTCAGACAGCAAACTCAGCTGATGTAGAGCAAGTTATATTCAGAGCTAACTGAGTCTCAGGTGTGAGAGTCAGGTGAGTGCATCAGATGACGTGAACACGAAAGGTACTAGCTTTAGCAGGAGCTAACTGAGTCTCAGGTGAGGAAACTCAGTTAGTGTGCAACAAATAAAGGTGCTCTAGTGATCTAAGCATGCATAGATATCAGAATAAGTAAGAGCAGATCACAAGACAGAAGGTAAAGCACACAATGATTTGTTTTACCGAAGTTCCTACTTCTTGCGAAGCAGTACGTCTCCATTGAGGAAGCTGTTTTCACAGCCGGCACCAAATCGTGCTCTTTCCTCGAGTACCTTTCTTGTGTGGAATCCTTTTATCTTGCTGCTGCAAGACAGGTAGACCCAAATCGCCCTCACAGACTCTTGGTGGCAGCCACACAAGACTTGGCTTGCTCACCAACTCCAAGAGCACTCCCACTGTTGGAGGAACCAGTACCTCGAATGCTACACCTGAAGGACTAAGTAACTCACTCTCACGATGGATGCACGCAGGCAACACTCACTTGGAGACCTAGAGCTCTTTCTTTCTCAACAGGTTGCTTTTGGGTTAGAGGCAAAGGTTGGGTCAAGGTTCGAGGTTGAAAACCTCCCCAGGTTCCCTATTTATAGGGTCCCTGGCAGCTAGCCGTTACCCTCATGCCACGTCAGACAAAGAGCCACCAGACCTAACCTATCTGAGACTCAGCTAACATGCACCTCTGGTAACCTACTAGCCGCGGCTGAGCTACCCACCTGAGTCTCAGATGCCAAACTCAGGTGGACTCGGTTGCCTCAGGCAGCACCTGAGCACAACTCTGGCCGGCTCACTACAAGCCTAAAACTGATCAGAGAGCAATGGCCTCGCC